>CAWUFW010009207.1:600000-806359 GCA_963921515.1 Calotriton arnoldi
TATTTTAATGCAATTGCTTACTTAGTCTTCAGATTATCTACTAAGGCACCAATATTTGGTTAGTGAATTAAAGGTGCAGGATTTCCTATATTTTTATACGGAGCATCTTCTACATTTTCTAAACCACGTTTTCCAATTAATATCTTTCAAGCTTATCTTTTTTGGTGTCTCCCTTAGATAAATATGATTTGCAATAGTCAGTGAAAATACAACAACTTGAGGCAATCACTGTATGTCTCCATCCCAATAAGTAGTGAAACTAATATTCTAATTTGTTTTGTTATATTCCCAGGTTAGGCCCATGTAAAGAAGCAGCTTATTTCTTACATTGTCCTCACAAATAACATTTCCAAGCCTTTTGCATACATTTGCACACACGACAATGTTGGATTTGTTTCTCTGAAACTAAACTTGTTTTACATCTAGCTTCGCACAACATTATCACAACGCCATGAACATCATGTACAAGGTCTTGTATCTTACTACGTAAAAATGTCATCACTATCTTCATCCACAGGGTGACTGGGTTATCTACATATCCACAACATCACTAATCTATGCGTACACCGCAAGGCTTCTTTTTATTATAAAAGATGAGCATCCCGTGAGATTAGTAGAGGAGGTACTTCCGCTGACACCGCGGGTCCTTGCATGCTGAGATATCACCGCGCAGCAACCCGATATCTCGTGAGGGGTGTCCAGTTTGTGACCAAGACGGGGTCCTTCACACTATCCCATCAGGTAATGTGGTTGGATCGTCCCTTGAGGGGATTCTCGGCTCTACACCTACACACACTCTAGGTACACTCAGAGTAGGGTTCGCGTAGTAGGAGTACGCTAGATGACTGCCTTGTTCATATGCCTGCATATATACAATTGTCCAGCACCATAGTAGACCTGTATCAACTATTTACGCTTTTGGTGCTTGTAATCACGTTTATATGCTTCTGCCTCCTAATCATTGCAGCACACGTATTTTATACAAGAATAGCATTGGTTCAATAAATATTATTGAAAACGTCCAACTGTGTATATTCTCTGTATATTTCTCTGAGAATAAGTAAGCACGAATGACTGACCAAAAGGTTCTGTATGGTTCCACGCTTCCTGAGGAATCAGGGTTGTCATGTTCAGTGGTTGCTAGAAATCATTGGCTCCCTGGTAGGTTAGGGGGGCTTACGGTGGCACTGTGAGCTAGCTGGTCTATAGGCCAACATATCCTGCAGGGGTGTCTGGAATCAGTCTGAACACCAAGTCCTTAGTTTATGTTGTCTGAAAAAAGCGCAGGTCCTACGGATTGATAGGAACTACACAACAGTTTTTATTTGAGATTGCTCATCTAGAAAAACTTTAGCTTGTCCTCCACAACTAAAGAACAAGTTACTTACCTTCGGTAATGATATATCTGTAAGAGACATATATTAGTTATGGATTCCTCATCTTAGAATTACCCCCAGGCGTCAGACTGTATCAGGAGAATTTTTCTTCAGCAGTACCCCTGCGCGTCGGTAGGTGGCGTCGGTCAACTCCGCGTTCGTCGTTGGCGTCATGATCGCCGGAATGACGTCGCGGTATCTACTTAGACGCCGCCCCTGCGCGCTGACGTCAATTCTTTACATGACATTCCACGCCAGAAGCGCAGAGCCATGCAAGACACTGACCACTGGTACACAAAAACTAGTGCCCTGAAAGGGAGTCCCTTACCCTAGAAGTCAGTTCGCAGAAAGGGGAGGATGGATGGGGCGGTGAGGAATCCATAACTAATATATGTCTCTTACAGATATATCGTTACCGAAGGTAAGTAACTTGTTCATCTGAAAGAGACTATGAGTTATGGATTCCTCACCTTAGAATAGATACCCTAGCGGTGGGTCTGCGAACTAAGTTCACACCAGAAAGTTCTGGAGAACCGAACGGTCAAAGAAGCCGTCTCTCCGGACTTGGCTGTCCAGGCAGTAATGTTTGGTGAACGTGTGCAATGAAGCCCACGTGGCTGCTTGGCAGACTTCATGAAGAGGGACTCCACATCCCAAAGCAGTAGTGGCTGCCGTCGCCCCTGGTGGAATGGGCGCGCAGTCCCAATGGAGGCTCCTTCTTTGCCAAGGAATAACAGATTTTGATGCAAAGAACGACCCATCGAGAGATGGTCCGCTTTTGCACGGCCCGACCTTTCTTGGCACCCACATAGCCAACAAAGAGCTGGTCATCCACCCGGAATTGCTTTGTGCGATCCAGATAGAAGGAAAGTGCACGTTTTGGATCCAGACAGTGGAGCATCTCCTCCTCTTTAGAAGGATGCGGGCGGGAAGAAGGTGGGCAAAGTGATGGTCTGTCCTATGTGGACCTAGTACAAAGGACAACTTTGTCCGGATGAACAGCCAGGAAAGGGGGTTTGGAAGAAAGAGCCTGAAGCTCACTCACCCTGCGAGCAGAGGTGATGGCAACCAAAAAGGCAGTTTTAAGAGTCAAAAGTCTGAGAGGACAGTTATGCAGCGGCTCGAAAGGAGCACACATAAGGTAGGTCAGAACCAGGTTCAAGTCCCACTGGGGCATTACGAAAGGAATTGGAGGAAACAAATGAGTAATGCCCTTAAGGAAGCGATTTACAATATGGGACTTGAAAAGAGAAAGCGGATCATGGAGCCGAAGAAAGGCCCAAATGGCCGAAAGATATCCTTTTAAAGTGCCGAGAGCAGAGCCCTGCTGGGCCAAGGAAAGAATGAAGAGGAGAACCTCTGAAAGGAGAGCAGAAAGGGGATCCACAGCCTTTGCTGCGCACCATGCCACAAATTTGTTCCATCTACAGGGGTATACCCTTTTGGTGGAGGGACCCCTGGCTGCCAAGATAACGTTACAGACTTCGGGAGGAAGGTCGAAAGCTGCCAACTGTCGCCGCTCAATCTCCATGCTAGGAGGTGGAAGCTGAACAGGTTCGGGTGGAGGTCCGTCCCCAGCTGCTGAGACAGAAGATCCTCCCGAAGGGGCAGTCTGATCGGAGGATCGATGGCCATGTGCAGAAGCTCGGGATAGCAGACTCGCCGTGCCCAGTCTGGGGCCACAAGAATGACTTGGGCCCGGTCGCGCTTGATCTTCTTCAGCACTCTGGGCAGAAGTGGTATAGGCGGAAAGGCGTATAGAAGACCGCAACTCCACTCGCGATGAAAAGCGTCGCCTAGCGAGTGCTGCCTTGTAAATTCCAACGGGCAGAACTGCTGGCATTGAGCGTTCCCTTCGGTGGCGAATAAATCTAACCAAGGCTCTCCCCACTGCTGAAAGAGACCTTGCATCACCTCCGAGTGAAGACGCCATTCGTGATCCATCATGCACCGGCGGCTGAGTTCGTCTGCCCTGGAGTTCAAAGAACCTGCCAGGTGTTAAACCACCAGGGACATGCCCTGGTGTTCCAGCCACTTCCAGAGACGAAGTGCCTCCTGACATAGGGTCCACGACCCCACCCCGCCCTGTTTGTTGCAGTACCACATGGCGGTGGTGTTCTCTGTGAACACCTGCACTACTCTCCCTTGGACAGAAGGAAGCAATGCCTTCAGTGCAAGACGGATCGCCCGAAGCTCCAGAAGGTTGATGTGGAGCCCGGACTCCGCTGGAGACCAGAGGCCTCTGATCTCCGCCTCTCCCATGTGGCCGCCCGACCCCAGAAGTGATGCATCTGTCACCACTGTGAATTCCGGTTGGGGAAGGGAGAGGGATCTGCCGATGACCCAATCCTGGTTCGTTAGCCACCACTGCAATTGGTGTGCAGTGCCCTCCAAGATCTGGACGTAATCAGAAAGATTCCCCTGATGCTGTGCCCACTGGAACTTCAGGTCCCACTGCAGAGCCCGCATATGCCACCTGGCATAGTCCACCAGCAGGATGCAGGAGGCCATGAGGCCCAGTAGCCTCAGGGTCAGTCTGACTGAAATCCGGGATAGAGGCTGAAAGATCGGAATCATAGCCCGAATATATTGGACTCGTTGCTCGGGAGGATAATCCTGAAACTGCGCTGTGTCCAGAACCGCTCCGATGAAAAGGAGCTTCTGAGAGGGAATCAGGTGTGACTTCGGCACATTGATGGTGAACCCCAGTGAATGCAGGACTTCGGCCGTAGTCTGGAGGTTGGAGACAACAGCCTGGAGCGAGCCCCCCTTCAAAAGCCAGTCGTTGAGATAGGGGAAGACCGGAACCCCTGATCTGCACAGATGAGCTGCGACCACCACCATCACCTTCATGAACACCCGAGGGGCACTGGTAAGGCCAAAGGGGAGCACGGTAAACTGAAAGTACTCGTGGCCCACCATGAACCGTAGGTAACGCCGATGGGCCGGCAGGACGGGGATGTGAAAATAAGCTCTCTGCAAGTCCAATGCTACCATCCAGTCTCCAGGGTTGAGGGCAGGCAGGACCTGAGCCAGTGTCAACATTTTGAACTTCTCCTTCCGGAGGAAGCGATTGACGTTCCTGAGATCCAAGATAGGACGCAGGCCCTTGTCCTTCTTGGGCACCAGAAAGTAGTGGGAATAACAACCACAATCTACTTCTGGGGCAGGAACTCGCTCGATGGCTTCCTTGGCCAAGAGAGCCGTAACTTCCTGCTGGAGAAGGGCCAAGTGATCCTCCGACATGCGATGGAATTGAGGTGGCATGGATGGAGGGGTAGTCTCGAAGGTGAGGGAGTAGCCCCTTCGGACTATCTGCAAAACCCACCTGTCCGACGTGATGTTGAGCCAGTGGGGGAGGTGATGGCGAATCCTGCCGCCCACTGGCGAATGGTGGCCCTGAAAGGTCGAACTAGGAGGGCTTGGAGGCTGCTGCAGAGGGGGCGCTGGTGGAATGGCGGGGCACCCCTTGCGTAGGCACGAAAGGGGCAAAAAGCATACTGCGCGGGGTGAGAGGTAGAAACGAGGCCCAAGGACCTGGCCGTAGCCCTGGAGTCCTTAAAGCGCTCGAGAGCATTGTCTGCTTTGTCGCCAAACAAACAACGGCCATCAAAGGGCATGTCCAAAAGCATAGCTTGGACATCACCCGAAAAGCCAGTGGACCTCAGCCAGGCGTAGCGTCTCAGGGCTACTGATGTTGAGATCGTACTGCCCAGCGAGTCGGCGGTGTCCAGCCCACATCGTATGGCGAACTTCGCTGCATCTCTCCCTTCGGCAACTGCACGAGAAAGCACAGCCTGGGCCTCCTCCGGGCACTGTGGCAGCACCTACGCGACCGTGTCCCACACAGAGTGGGAGTAACAGCCCAAGAGACATGCGGTGTTCACCGACCGCAGTCCTAAGCTGGAGGAAGAAAACATTTTCTTCCCACGGTGGTCCAGATTCTTGGATTCCCTATCAGGTGGTGCGGTAGGGAATGCGCCCTTAGAAGTCGAGGCTTGGACCACTAAGCTCTCAGGGGTGGGGTGTTGGGAGAGGAAAAAAAAAGTTACTTACCTGTACACTGTGGTTCTCCAGTATTGATATCTTTCATAGATTCACATGCTTGTATCTTCCCCGTCGTCATGGTGGGAGTCTCGCTGTAATTAGAAAATAAGTACCATAGAAGTACATAGAGACCACCAAAAGGGAAAGAAAAACTTTTACATTCGTCCTCATCTTTATGTAGGTCCAAACTTCGACCAATCAAAGACCAGCCCTAGACCTCATCTCCCCAGTCAGAGCCATCATACCTCAGATTTCGCGCACAAGTGTGGTAAGGTAAGAAATAACATGAGATCAGAAGTGGCAAGCCTAGACGGGGGAGGAGGGAGGGACACGCATGTGAATCTATGAAAGATATCAATACTGGAGAACCACAGTGTACAGGTAAGTAACTTGTTTTTTCTCCAGTATTGAATCTTTCATAGATTCACATGCTTGTATCAGAGTAGTTAGCAGTATAATTCTCTTAGTTTGCGTCTAGGCGAAGACCTTCTTGTGCCATAAAAGAGACATATTGAAAAATGTACTAAAACATATGCATCATGATTCCAAGAAAATCAGAAACTAGTAAATAAACTGTAACAACCAAATATACCAAACAAATAGAATTGATAGATATGAAAAGATTGTACCTTAAGCAAACAGATGTCTTAGGACAGCTTGACCCACTGCAGCGTCCGCTTTCCATGCCGAGTCCAAGCAGTAGTGCTTAGTGAATGTATGCACATTGGCCCATGTTGCCGCTCTACAAATGTCCGGAAGCGACACACCAGCAAACAAAGCTGTAGAGGCGGCCATCTTTCTCGTGGAGTGCGCAGACACTTTTGCAGACAAAGGCTTTCCAGCCTTGTTGTGGCAGAAAATAATCGCAGAGGAAATCCAACGTGCAATACTGCTCCTTGAAAGGGCTTGACCCTTCCGTGGTGAAGTAAAGGACACAAATAACTGATCCGATTTCCTAAAAGTCTTTGTTCTATGTATGTAGAACGTGATGCAGCGCTTCACATCCAAAGAGTGCAATGCTCTTTCTGCGGCGGTTGAAGGGTTCCCAAAGTACGTGGAAAGCACAACTGGTTCATTCAAGTGAAATGAAGTTGGAACTTTGGGAATGAATTGAGGATTTGTTCTCAACAAAAGTTTATCCTGTCTGAATTGAAGGAAAGGCGCAGCAATCGTGAAAGCCTGAATTTCACTTATCCTTCTAGCCGACGTGAGTGCTGTAAGGAGAGCCGTTTTCCAAGAAACATATTTTAAATCAGCCTTATGGATGGGCTCGAAAGGCGATTTCATCAATTGAGCCAGTACTGTGTTTAATTCCCACGGAACTGCAAGGCGCTTTAAGGGTGGGAAAACCCTGAAGAGACCTTTCATAAACTCCTTGACAATTCTTATTGACCACAAAGAAAGCTCACCTGGTTTTCTGCGAAACCTGGAAATTGCTGCCGAGTGTACCTTGATTGACGAGTGAGCCAATTTTGATTTAGCTAAGTGAAGTAAGTAAGGCAAAATCTGTTCCGGAGTTGATAGCAAAGGATGCAGTTCCTTCTCTTCGCACCAATGGCAAAATCTCTTCCATTTTGCAGAATATGACTTGTTAGTGGAAGGAGCTCTGGCTCGTTGTAGAATAGACCTGCAATCCGGAGTGATGTTTAAATTTGTAAACTCATAGTCGTGAGGTTCCAAGCTGACAAACTTAGAGACTTTATTTGAGGATGAACAATTTGACCGTTGTTCATTGAGAGTAGATTTGGCAGTGGAGGGAAGCGAATGTGGGGGGATATCGAGCACAGGAGAAGCTCCGTGTACCAAAACTGCCTTGGCCATGCCGGAGCTATGAGAATGAGATGGCATGGTTCTTTCTTCATCTTGTTCAACACTCGCGGGATGAGAGGAAACGGCGGGAATGCATAGGCAAAAGTCCCCGTCCATCGCATCTGCAGCGCGTTTCCCCAAGAGTTCCTCTGAGGGAACCTGCTGGCGAACTTCTAGCACTTCTTGTTGTTTTCTGTCGCAAAAAAATCCAGTTTTTGAGTGCCCCACAGTTTGAAGACTCATTTCAGCTGAATTACGTCTAATTCCCATTCGTGACATTGGGAATTGGTTCTGCTTAAAGAATCCGCCCAATCGTTGTCCACGCCCGGAACATGCTCTATTTGTAATGTTATGTTGTGATGAATGAGCCACTTCCAAATTTCCTGGGCTTGCTCTGATAAAGTGAAAGACCTGGTACCCCCTTGTTTGGCAAGATAGAACATTGTTGTAGTATTGTCTGTTCTTACTAGAACGGAGGATCCCTGGATTCTGGGAAGAAAGGCCTGCAACCCCAGAAAAACTGCCTTCAGTTCCAGAAGATTGATGTGTGAACGTGTTTCCTGAAGGGACCATTTTCCGTGTATTTGCAATTCCTGGAGATGTGCCCCCCAGCCATCCATTGAAGTGTCCGTTGTCATAATATGATGAGGCTGTGTTGATCTAGAGAGATATTGATTTCTTTTTCCCACCATGACAGAGACTGTTTTATTGTCTGAGAGAGAGAGATGATGTCCTCGAATGAGCCGTGCACCTGGACCCATTGCCTGTCTAACTGCTCCTGGAGAGGCCTCATGTGTAGCCGGCAATTGGGAATCAACGGGATGCATGATGACAGCATCCCCAGTAATGACTTGAACACTCTCACAGAAGTGGACTCTTTTGCGCGCAGAAGAGAGGCTAAACGCATTATTTTGAGCTTCCGCTCTGATGTGGGATACGCCTTCATTGACTTTGTGTTTAGGAGCGCTCCTAGAAAAACACGCTTCTGGCTTGGAATTAAGTGCGACTTCTCCACGTTGAGTTGTAACCCTAGAGTCTTGAAGAGCTGCTGACAAGCCTGCGTAGATTCTCTGGTAGAGGGAAATATAGCCCCCTTCACTAGCCAGTCGTCCAGGTAGGGGTAAACCTGGTGTCACTGTCTTCTCAGAAAAGCAGCTACCGGAGCCATACATTTCGTGAACACTCTGGGCGCTGAGCGAAGGCCGAATGGTAAGACTTTGAACTGGTAGTGATCCCCAGCCACCTCGAATCTTAGGAATTGGCGATGCTTTGCATGAATGGGAATGTGGAAGTACGCGTCCAAGAGATCGAGGGATGCTAGAAAATCTCCCTTGCTTATTAATAAAAGAATCTCTTGAAGGGATAACATTCTGAACGATTGTTTTTTGATGTATTTGTTCAACTGCCTGAGGTCCATGACCTGCCTCCATTTCCCGCATTTTTTCTTTATTAAGAAGAATTTGGAGTAAAAGCCTTTTCCTCGTTGTCCGAAAGGCACTCTTTCTATCGCCCCTTTCTTTAGTAGAGTCGAAATTTCTTGTCGTAGTGAGGACAAATGCGGATGATGTATTTTTCTTGGGGGCGGAGTTCGAGGTGGTTTGCGGACAAACTCCAAGGTGTGGTTGTTGGATAATGACCAGCACCCATTTGTCCTTCGTGATGGTTTGCCATTGAATTAGAAATGGAGAGAGTCGATGAGACCAAAGGTGTTGAGATCGAAATGTGGTGGCTGGTGGGAGATAAACGTCACTGATGTCTTGAGGAATCCTGTAATTTTCCTCGTCCTGCAGGCTTGCGTCTAGCTGATTGCTGATTGTAAGACATGTTGGAGGAACAAAATTGCTGCTGTTGCTGTCTTCCATATTGCGATCTGTAATTCTGACCATATGGCTGATATCTGTAGGATTGATAAGACGGTCTTTGCTGAAACTGACCTCTTCCTCTACCTCCACGAAAGGACTGAAAACGCCTTTGTTGTAATGTTCCCAAGGAACGTGAAGTTTCCGTATCCTTCTTGATGCCTTGTAGTTCCTTGTCTACGTGTTTTCCAAAAAGGTTTTTCCCATCGAAGGGCATGCCTAACACTTTCGATTGGACTTCGGGCAGAAAGACGTCGCCTTAAGCCAGCCCTGTCTACGAAGGACTGCAGCACCTGCCATTTGTCTGAATCTCTGAAAGCAATAGAAGATAGATCCATTGCGGAGTCAATCACCTCCAAAGACGCTTTAGCACCCTCCTACAAAAGATCCTTCGCTTCTCTCTTCTTATCATCAAGGAGGAATTCGAGAAGAGGAGCCAGGTCTGACCATAATTGACGGTCGTACCTCCCCAAGATTGCTAAGGCGTTAAAGGCCTTGATAGCAGTAGCCGCCATAGTAGCGAATCGCTTGCCTATGCTGTCCAAGCGTTTGCCTTCCCTGTCTGGAGGCACCGAACAAGGCGATTGAGGATTCCTGGAACGCCTCTGAGCAGCCTGCATTATCACTGAATCCAGGCGAGGTTGGCCAATTAAACATGCTGGAGCAGAATCAGGCACCTTGTATTTCTTCTCCATCCTCGGCAACACAGCAGGAACGGAGGATGGGTTCTTCATTATCTTCAAACCCTCACTCCAAATGTAGTCTACAATCGGAATGGATCTCACTGACTTCTTCAATGCATCTTTAAAATCGTAAAGAAAACATTCGGTTTGCACCACAGGCAGGGGCAAATCAAACCTCTTAGAAGCTCTCTCAAGCACTTCATGAAAGCCCCCGATATCTCCCTGGGGGGAGCCGCCGGGGAAGGCGACGGTGAAGATGGAGCCACATAATCATCCCACTCTTGGCCAAGAAGGTCCGGATCTTGAGTGAGCTCACCTTCTTCTGGCTGATTGTCTGCTTCACTTTCGATGTAATCATCCTGTATTGTTATACACCGAGGAGCCTGTTTCTCAACCTGTGCCACAGGCGGTAGAGTAACTACTGGTGGAGGCGGAGCAACTTGCATACCTGGACCGCCAGGTGTCAATGGAACCAGAGTATGAGTGTCCGGAAATCTTTTATAATAGTCATTTAACATATGTCTAAGGTCCGTGACCAAGGAGAGTGGGACCAGCATGGAATCTCTCCGAACCTCCTGACTTTCTTCATAAGCCTCATAAGGATAGTGCTCCTGAAAAGAGTCATAACGTTGGGCCTGAAAATGTCCTGAAAATGAATAATCTCCCTCCATATATTCCGATTGTCCTTGCGCTTCCTCTTCCTCATCAGTGTCCAGGCATTTGACTCTGAGTTGCAAGGGACTGTAAGCGGGTCCAAAAAGACTTTCGTCCCCTGACTCCTCCGTATCCAAAAGGTGAGAAGGAAGCAATGGTGAGATTTTAGGTAATGGTGACAATCCCGGTGATTTTGTGACTGAATGCATAATTTTTGTATCCGTTGACGGAACCGTCGACGACGTAACACGTCTGATTGTAATCGTCGTCGATACTGGCCGAGAAGGTGATTTGAACACTGCCGTCGACGGAGCGTCCGTCGACGGGGCCGTCAACGCTCTCGTCGATGGCGACGTTGTTCACGTAGACGCGATCGTCGACACAGTGTACGTAATCGTCGTCGACAAAGCCGTCGACGAAATCGTCGTCACCGTGCTCGTCGACGATGCCGTCGCCACGGCTGTCGACGAAGTAGTCGCCGCCACAGTAGTCGGAGATCTATAAGAAGTTCTCGACGACGGGACCGTCAACTGTGTTTTCTTCATCGACGGGGCCTGTTTGAGAGGTGTGACAGGCAGAGAGGCAGCAGATGACTTCTTGAGGCCTGAATCTTTAGGCTGAATGGCTGTCTTTTCGGCAGAGGAGGATTTTTCTGCCTTTAATTTCTTTAAATCAGCCTTTAATGAGGTATAGCCCTCATTTTTATGCTTTCTCTCAAGAGAGGATGGCCCAGGGCTTTCTTCGACATAAGATCCAGATTCTGATTTAGATTTCTTTTTCTGGAGCCATAATAATAATCTGGCCTCTCTATCTTTTAGTGTCTTTGCAGAGAAGGTCCTACAATATTTACAGTCCTTGGCTGTATGCTTAGGATAGAGGCAATAAAGGCAGTCTTTATATGGATCTTCAGAAAAAAGTCTTGCCTTTCCACAGGATCTACAGGGCCTGAAAAGCCTCTTCTTAGAACCCTAGGCCATCCTTAAAGTAAAGATGGTAGAACACAATACCTTGAGGTGAATTCAAGCAGGGTCAAAAGTTCACTCACTGACAAACTGAGCAGAGCTCAGGGAGACTCCCTTACACACGACGTGCGGTTAGAAATCTGAGGTCTGATGGCTCTGACTGGGGAGATGAGGTCTAGGGCTGGTCTCTGATTGGTCGAAGTTTGGACCTACATAAAGATGAGGACGAATGTAAAAGTTTTTCTTTCCCTTTTGGTGGTCTCTATGTACTTCTATGGTACTTCTTTTCTAATTACCGCGAGACTCCCACCATGACGACGGGGAAGATACAAGCATGTGAATCTATGAAAGATTCAATACTGGAGAAAATGGGGTCACCCGGGGCCGGGCGGTGGCGTCGGGCAATCATCCTATCCACAGGAGCCCCTGTGTTGGGCTTGGACCAAGTGCACAAAAGGATGTCCGTGAGGGCTTCATTGAACGGCAGCAGGGGCTCCGAAGAGGCTGCTGCCGGTTGAAGCACCTCGGTCAGGAGGTTAGTCCTGACCGCCACCGTAGGAAGCTCAAGGTTTAAGGCCTCAGCCACCCTATGCAAAACCACTGCGTATGATGCACCCTCCTCCGTAGCCACGGTAGGGGGAGATAGCATGCCAAGTTCTGAGGAGGTTTCCAGACCACTGGCCTCACCCAACTCCTCTCTCCAGTCCGGTTCTTCTAACTGGTCTGCCAGAGGGTCCACAGACCCCTCCCAGTCCTCCTCACCCTCCTCTGGTAACCACTCAGGGCGATAGGGAACACCAGGGGAGAACAGGGGTACAAAAGTACCAGTAGGCGCTGGTCAAACGTTGGTCTGGCTCCATGTCCACATCGTGGGGGAGGCTGGGGTTGACTTCTGTTGGGGACACAACCGGCGTCGGAGGAGGCGGAGGTGTCGCCAGTAGATTCAGCGCCGGAGAAGGCATCCCAAGGTTGATCAGCGCCGATCTGGATCCAGGTCTGGATCCCTGAGAGCCCTGCGGCGCCGGAGCCGAAGCAGCCGGCATCGAAGGCCTAGAGCCCCCAGCCGAGTCCGCGGGGCCCGAAGGCGCGCTGGCAGTGTTGGGCTGCCCAAAGATGGAGTGGAGGGCTTCGTAAAAGCTACGAAGTTGGGCAGGGGTCGCCCCGGCTCCCGGAAAGAGAGGGAGGCTCGGGGCCAATCCAACAGGCTCTGTAGGCAGAGCCGGGCGACTACCATCCGCAACCCGCATCACGTCGGCCGACGGACGGGGAGAACGCGAAGAGCGACGATGCTTCTTCGCCTTCTTTTTGTGCTTCGACTTACCCAAAGACGAAGACTTCGACGAGGAGTGGTGGTGATGGCTCCACGACTGGTCCCCCGACCTCCCTCTCGACTGGGACCTCGAACGGCACGGAGCCAACTGCCGGGTCTCCAGAAGCTTTCGGGACCGCTCCCGCAAAGACTTCGGGCCATGGCCCGGCAGTCGGAGCACGACTTTGGGTCGTGGTCGCGCTCCAGACACCATAGGCACACGAGATGGGGGTCTGTCACCGACATCAGCTTATGGCAGGAGCCACAAGGCTTGAAGCTGGTCCGCTGAGATGACATCCCTGTGCACCAGGAGTCGTGAGGACTCAAAAAGACGTCGACAAAAAATAGCAAAAAGAGAGTCAAAAAGTGACTCGAGGTACCGCTCTCTTCGGATCTGCGCTGGTTGGCGCGGAAAAAGAAAGAACTGATGTCAGCGTGCAGGGGCAGCTTCTAAGTCGATACCATGACGTCATTCCGGCGATCACGACGCCAATGACGAGCGCAGAGTCGACCAAAGCCACCTACCGACGCGCAGGGGTACTGCTGAAGAAAAATTCTCCACTCTCACCAACTGACACTCACTCAGCCAGGCACACACTGACATTCCGTGACATCACATTCATCCTGGCTGAGCAGCAAGGAACAGAGCGCTAGGGATGAATGTATTGCAGCAAGACAAGATACAACACAACCACAGCACTTAAATGCTTCAAAAATAAGCAATGGGTGGTGTGTATCACAATCTGATTAATTCCGACTCGGGGAGTTTAATTTTACCAGGTGCAATAAATATCACACCAATTATCGGGCCGCTTCCAATGAGGGCCTCAGTGTTGGGTCGTGGGATCCTGCCACGAACCCTCAACCTGCTATATTTATCATTGGAATAACTATTTGTGTTTTCTTTTGTGGATAATGGGATACAAACGAACAAAACAAAACCGGATTATAATTGGGTTTTGAAGTTATTGTGTGCGATATCCTAGGCAACGGTACTGTCACAGCTGTGTGGATGACATCAGCACTCTGATGTCAACCTTAAAACTGGTGCAGCTGCTGGGGATTGGAATGTAACTTTTCAAGTGAGGACGACTGTTGGAGCTGAGGAGTTTGAAGCCAGGGCCGGCTTTAGCGCTGGTGGCGCCCGGTGCTACAATCATTTTTGGCGCCTCCAAATCCCATGACAGCCTTCTCGGATTCTCTCACTACCACTGAGCAAAAGTGCCCCTCATCTCTCCAATTATAAGTTATTGCTAAACACAGCGCCCCCCCTGAGGTCAGGCCCCCCTCCACAGGTCAGCGCCCAGTGCGGCTGCACCGGTCGCACAGCCCTAAAGCCGGCCCTGTTTGCCGCAGTTGCCTCCTGGTGGATGGGGCTTGTAAGAAGGCGTGCTGTGCTATGTAAACCGCCTCACCGGCACAGTACATATGTAATTGACCAAGCCTAGAAAGCACCGCTACAATTTGGCACATGAGCACTGCACGCTAAGTTCTCTTTCTGATCATTATGCCTCTTCACATACAACACCTGCACCATTCGGATAACATGGTGCCAGAGAAGCAGAGATGACTGCTTGATCCTTTTATTTTAAATCAAGAAAAAGATGTTTCCAGGCTCTTTTGCATCCCATTGACAACTCAGCAATTACACATTTTCCAGGTGCAGAGTTTCACTCACGGAAAACATTTGCATATTGCCAAGGGGCTCCTGAGCACACGGAATGCTCATTTTGAAAAGTGTAAATAGCAGATGGTAGCTGTATGCCTACTTGAGCTTTGCTAAATATTATTGTTATAACAAAGCTCTGTATAGGTTAAATGCTCTGGGACAACCAGAACGCTGTGTTTAGCACCGGCATATAAACTAAATGTCAGTTGTCTCTTTTTAAACTGATTTGCTTGGAGGGGCACTTCAGAGCCTGGACCTTGTTAAGCGGAATGACCTTTCATTAGCAGTTCAGGAAACACGGTGCTTCCTTATGACGTGTCTGCCAGACAGGCGCGCGGGAAGGGGGCTCGCGCACGAGAAGGGGGCTCGCGCATGTGAAATTTAATTCTTTATGCGTGTTTATACATTTGTTGAATTTGAGCAAAGGATGGGGGTATAAAGGAGATAAAGAACGAAAGGGAAGGAGGAAAGAAGTGAGGGAGAGCAGAATGTCCTGAAATAAGGAGCACTTAATTGGTGCAGGTGTTGCGCCTTGGTACTCATTTTTGAGCCCCCGGACTTACTTTTCTTCATTGGTCTTTGACCCAGAGCAAGAGAGAGAAAGACAGAAAGATATAACAAGCGTGGCAAATGGATGGATCAAAAACAACCTAAAAAATGAGACAAAGAAAGTTCGTCTGTGGGAGGAAGAGACAAAGAGGAAACAAAATTAGGTAGCCTCCATATTCAGTAATTCAGGTATTCGGCATGGATGGCATCAGGCTGCTACAAAATCCTTCGGGCACAGGCACCTTTTTTCGAATTGTGCACCACAAATAACTGGGGCAAGAAGGAAGGCCATTAAACAAACACTAGAGGAACAAACAAAAAAATAAGTAAAGATGAAAGGAAGGATGCATGTGAGAGGAGAGGAAAGGAAGGCGAGAAGGGATAATGAAAATGTACTTGAATTGCCTGATTACAATTACTATTCCAGTGTTTTTAATTATGGCGTCAGGCAAGACCTTTTGATTTTACTAAAATTACTTACTTGTAGGGACTTTCAGTCAGCCCTCTTCACCCATTGGTCTGTTATTGTGTCATTCACATTTTTCTATCGCCCAGTACAGTAAACAGCATGGAGCCCTGGGTCAGCCAAATTCCCCCACTGCCTAACTTCACTCTGAGTGACAAGATTATGCCCTTTCACAGGGAACGCACTCAAAAATAAATTAATTATCTTCAGTGACAGCAACTTCTATGGCAAAGCGATTCGAAAAACCGTTTTATTTTTTTTGATTCCGCCTTTTTTTAAATTATTGATTGGCAGGAGCCTAGCAACCTCCACAACAATAAAGGTTTGAAAAACCGTGACAAAACAAAACAAGCTTTGACAAAGCCAAAAAAACAGGGAGCTAACGCTTGAAGTACTGGCTTTGTCATTGCTTGCACATTATTAACACATCTATATCTTTACCAAGTGTACACTGCTACACTCTATTGGTTCTACCTTTGAAATACTGTATGTAACCTCTGAAACACTAGAGATTTGGTGACCTAAAATAAAGAAGAGCGGAGCCGTAGGTGTAGGTTTTTTTTTTTTTTAAACAAAATCTGTCCTATAAGTCATACATGAATACGTTGCGCACGCGTTCCCAACTTTTCTAATTACAGTATATTTAGAAAGCCGATAACCAATGTGCACGACCCATGACACATGCTGTTCTTTGTACTGTGCTGGAGTCTGAAAGACATTGATTCCACACCGTTTCCAGGCAAAAGGCGAATGCAATTTCTGGCTTTGCTATCACAGGGCAAAGGCTAAAGCTCTGCCACCTGGAGTGACTAAATTGTCAATTTTTCGCTGCGAGAGCCCTTTCACTGTGTTTCTTCTCCCTGCTCTCAAACATTACTCGTATTTCCAGTTGTGCAGACTTTTTATCAGGCAGTAGTTAAAACACTACGGGCTCGGCGTGGCTGGTTTTGTGAGGGAGAAAATCAAAACTCTATGAATAATATTGTGAATCACATTTGTTTTCTGATGCAAATTGAATCGCAAGAAAAATGGGTTAGTAGCGAGTTGGACTGGCCTATAGGAAGGATAATCTGGCGGTGTCCGAAGGGGTGATCTGACAGGTCAGTGTATGGGCTGTTTTTGGCTGTTGATGGGTCGGTTTTAAGGTCTGGTTGGCTGGTTTTCTATTTTTACTACATATTTCTCTAATATTACCATAAACATCGGCTGCTCCAGGCACACACCTTTAGAATTTCCTATATCTTGCAGAACACCTATACTGCTTGTCTTTACAAGTTTAAAACTGCCCTGAATTGCAAATTTGGACCATTTTTTTAGCTAATTCGCTATTGATTCCACTTCTAGGGGCACATGCATCAAGCTAGGCAATTGCGATTCCTTAATAGCGATTAATAAGGAATCGCTATTAAGGAATCGCAATTGCCTATGCATGTATGTTTTGCAAAAATATTTGCGATTCCTACACATTCCTTAATTGCGAATCGCAAATTGCAATTCGCAATTAAGGAATGCCTTCCCATTCATTCCTATGGGCCTAGAGGCCCATAGGAATGAATGGGAAGCCATTTGCAATTTGTGAGTACCAAATATGTACTCGCAAATTGCGAATGCAATTTGAAGGGTGCTAGGGGGCCTTAAAGCCCACCCTGCTGCACCCCCAAATTTGGCATGTGTGCTCATGTGGCGCACACATATGCCCTAAGGGGAATATGTGTGCGCCACATGCACTTTGAAAAATGCACTTTTGTGCATTTTTCAAAGTTTTTGCAAATTACCATCAACTTGCAGTTGATGGTAATTAGCGTTTCCTAAATGCGAAGTCGCATTTAGGAAAGGCTTTGATGCATCCCAAATAGGTAATCGCAATTTGGGATTCCCTAAAAGCATTCGCAATTTAGGTAATCGCAAAATTTGCGATTACCTATATTGCGAATGGGTTTTGAGTTGATGCATCCCAATTGCCTAAATCACGCTCGCAAAGGGGCCGATTCTGCGATTCGGCCCGTTTGCGATCGGTATTTAGGTTGATGCATGTGCCCCCTAATTTGGTGTCCAGGCCTATTTTCTGTCCCAGGCTGACCCAGGTTAGAAAAGAGGCACTCTGGTGGACACAAAGCATAGCAAAGTTGAAAATTGCTCTTGTTAGCCCTTTCACAAAGTGAAACCTGTTCATAAAAGGCAGTTCAAACAGCGCAAATAACAGCTCAAGGGGTCAGAAAGTGTAGACATTGGTTCTATGATCTGTATGTGAGCTTCGTTCCATGTCCCTTTCACGATGTGCAACATTTTGGAGTGTTTTAGAAAGTGAATGCCGAGATATAGGCATGTTGTCCATTGCAGGCCTCCATCTCCTCATGCAAGGTCATTTGCCAGGATGTGCGGAACAAATCTGTCCCTTTAATGTTGAACAGGGCGGGATTTTATTAGTGCCTGTAAAAAGTCCCTATGGGAAAAGATCTAAAAAATTTGCATCTCATACCTGCTGTAATGTGAGCCTGCAATGACATATTGCGCCCCACACTCGGTAAATGTCACCCGCTTCATGTAAATGGCAAGGTATATTGCAGTAAGTTGGAGGAGAGGTGAGAGAATTATATTATTAACTCTTATTCCTTTTACGTCCTTTCAGCACAACTGCTTTATAATGATCATCTACATGTGCCCTTGGTTTGTTTATGTATTTATTTACGGTTCTACAGTGTGCAAACCAGACCCACCAAGGGCAGCAGAGTGCTTCACATAAGAAACTAAAGGGGTAACATTTTATCCCAGTATAACAGCACCTAATACTCTAAAAATACAGGGGGGCAGTATAGACGACTGAGAAACAAACGCCATATAGGATAGAGTATCGCCTTGTGCACAATATAGACAGGAATTCAGTTTACAACCTATAGAGGAATATTCTAATAAATAAAAAAATTAAACCCAAAAACTAAAGGTTTTTTTTTCCAGTCCGACTGGATCAGGAATCATTTTGAGGTTGAATTGCCCCAGTTACAGGGGGAGAAGCTGCTGGAGGAGTTGGTCTTGGTCTTGTAGTTCTCTATTGAAGTTCTCATGAGAGGAAGTCGTCCTCATGGTAAGAGAAATGTCATTTCCGATTCTGGGTGCATTCCTTGAGAAGAATTTGCAGTATCTTCTTGTTATGTTTATAATGTTCCCTGTTACCTGGTTCCTAGCTGCTCAGCCAGTGTGAGTGTTCTGTGTGGAATGTTGGTGTGATGGACATGAGTGGAATGCTTGGGTGCCTGGTGTGAGTGTTGACAGTTGGAAGATGGGCTGAGCAGCAGGCAGGCTGCTCCTGGTGGGGCTGCTACCACTGTTCTTATGGATTTAATAAATAACTTAAAAGACACTACTCGGCTACATCTATTTCATCACATCTACGCATGGAACTTACCTGTTACATTTTGGCGACGATCTGGAGAAAAACTCATGCCCTACGTGTCCTCAAAAGAAGATAAAGATGACTGGAAAAAAAGACTTCATGTTGGAAGGGACCTAAGAAGTCTTCAAGTTGTAAAGAAGCAAGAGTAATTTTCCATGATGGGAGTTCCTGTTTATTTGCCGTGCACAATTACATTTTCATGGACATTGAATTTTTGTGTACACACTGGGAGATGTTTAGCTCATAAAGTGTGTCAAACTGTCTGTGGGAAGTTGTTTCAAAGGAAGGTTTTGAGGTACAGTCTGAATGGAAAGGAGTTTACTTCTGACAGTGCCTCTGTGTCAGCGTTCGATTTGAGGAAACCCTACTTGTGCCTGCTTCACATTGCTGGCTGAACATTTCTCGAATCAATACACATGAGTATGGGACATCTACCCATTTACGTCGGCAGTGAGGGACTTTTGGTGAGAATTCATGTGTCTTAATTTTTTTTATTTTAGTAGGCCCATTATAGGCCTCACATGAATGTTGTTAGTTTAACCGCTTTGTTGCGGTTTGAAAAAGGGTGCGCGCGTCGTTTGCAGCACGTGCGGTCTTAGCGTCATTAAGATTCGCATTCACGCCATCACACAGCTGACACAAGACGTTCACCTGCACCGCTGCTGTTTGACACTTTCATGCACAGACGCGCTGTGAGCCATCCAGCTCGGCGTCAAATACGTGCCGCCATCTTAGGGTTGGCTACCACTTCCCGTGTTTCTTGTGCACGTCTTGTTTTCGGTTTTCTCTGCCAACCACGTTCTTTGCTTTTCAGTAAAGTTAATTGAAAATTGAAGCTGACCGGGAACGTCGCTGTGTGAAGATCGGCTGCACCTCATGTCTTCTTGCTTGTGGGTGGATGGTTTTGTGGAGCACCGAGAAACTACAGGTACACTCTCCTTTCTATTCCTTGTGCATGATAGTACACAGTGCACAGTTGTGGAGCAGCCACTAAGTTCTTCCCAGAGACACAAGCGCTGCGGCTTATGAGGATGCCAGTTTTCGGATTTGCGTTTGCCTGAAGCGAAATACGACCAGCACTACCCTGTTTTTTTTTCTCCTTCATTTTGATTGCAGCATATAGCATTGGAACAATTTGGTTCTTTCTCCAAATATTGACAGTGGACTTGTTTACGTTGTTACACAGCTAAGTTAGCACAATGTATGGCAGTCTTTCTAGGTCTGCTACATGTAATTCATGTGAGGGTGTCAAATTGTCAAGAGTGTGGCCATTGTGTCACCGGCATGAGTTACAGTTTGAAAAAATGTTCTACAGTTATAGGAATGGTGTTTATATGACATAAGGAACATTTTCTTGTTTTTTGGTGCCACAGTCAACGCTGTCTCATACATGGGTTGCTTTTCTAACAGAGTGTGTGGTAGTCACATTGTACTCTTGTGTTGTGTTCATTTTGTGTAAGTCGTCATGCGCTGCACATTTGGTCTGCACGTCTGGTCGGTTTGTGTGTAAGTCGACCTGCGCCTCACGTTTTGTTGTCTTGTGTGTGTAAGTCGCCCCGCGCATCACTGGTTAGTGTCGTTGTGTGCAAGTCGTCCTGCCCATCACGTGTTGTTCTGTGGAAGTCGCCCTGCGCTTCAGGTGTGGTTGTTGTGTGCAAGTCGCCCCGCGCATTACCGTGTGTACACTCTGTGTTGTTTACCTTGTGCTGCACTTTGGTCATATTGTGTAGGCTTCTTGTGCTGCACTTGTCCTTATGGGTTTTAGTCCCATACAACGCAGGTTGTTTGTCATATTATAAATGTGTTTTACCCTTACATGAGGGTGGTTATATAGGTCTTTCTACCCTGTCTAGAGGGATGACTTAATGGGTCTCAGTCCCATTTACACAGTTTACATTTTGGGTCAGAGTCCCAATTTCGCATGCGTCCCTTACATGAGGGGTGGCAGGTTGGGTTATAGTCCCTTCCCCACATTTACTATGGTTTGGTTCCTTACATGAGGAGTACTTTCTTGGGTGCGGTCCACCCATAGTAAGGAGTATGTACATGGGTGCGGTCCACCTATAGTGTTTGTGTCAATTTTAAGGAGTACGTACATGGGTGTGGTCCACCCATAGTGTTTGTGTCAATTTTAAGGAGTACGTACATGGGTGTGGTCCACCCATAGTGTTTGAGTTCTGGGGGTGCGTTACTCCCATGTGTCTCTTCACAGTGTTAGAGTTCTCAGAGTCTGTTTCTACCGTGTTTCTCTGCACATTGTTTCACGTGTATTGTCATGTGGTGTTATCTCACTTTTTGTCAGTGAGCTTAACGTTCTTTGAACTTTCCATTTGTTTTATCATTAAAGGAGGAGGATGTGTGATTGTTCGTTTGTATCTTTTCATTCTTCTTTCCTCCTTTGTCTAGTCTTGTTTCCCTCTCGTGATGTGGTTCTTACCATTCATCTCTGGGTTATGGACTATTAACTTCATTTGTACATTGTTGTGTATAGTTGTTTTCATTTTAGTATGGTTTTATCATTTTTCAATTTTAAGGGGAGAAGATAATGTACTATCTTCCTGTTATGTTTATAATGTTCCCTGTTACCTGGTTCCTAGCTGCTCAGCCAGTGTGAGTGTTCTGTGTGGAATGTTGGTGTGATGGACATGAGTGGAATGCTTGGGTGCCTGGTGTGAGTGTTGACAGTTGGAAGATGGGCTGAGCAGCAGGCAGGCTGCTCCTGGTGGGGCTGCTACCACTGTTCTTATGGATTTAATAAATAACTTAAAAGACACTACTCGGCTACATCTATTTCATCACATCTACGCATGGAACTTACCTGTTACAGAATTGCTTTAGGTTTCTCATGTTTTTGAATGAAGGAGTTTCTAGTCTTAAGGAGTCTTCACTTCGGAGATAGTTAGAGCCCCCAGAAATGACCAGTTTGGGATAGTCATGTGAAAACACACCAACTTGTAAGTACTTATTGCCTGAATGTGGAGCCATTTTAGTGCAATTATGCTTAGGGCGATGTGCTCTGATATTTAGGAGCTGGAGACTAGTCGGGCCGCAGTCAAAGCACCTAGACGAAGTCTTCCAATGCTGGTAAATAGGGAGTTACCGTGTAACAGTCTCAAGAGGACTAGTGTTTGAACCATAATTTTGCTAGGATAAGAGATTTGTCTTTTGCTAGGATAAAATATTTGATCCCTTGAAGAATCTTATTTGGTATTGCATTCCCTTCACTACTGCATTAGTGTGCAAATGGAGAGCTGGGTTTTGACAACAGTAAATCTCAGAGATTTAGCACTTTCCACAATGGAAGGCTTGCAGTCAAGCAGGTTATATGGATGAAGCTATGCTTGCACCACAGTGGCAGAATGTGGTGAGGAAAATAGAAGGATGTCACTTTGCTGCGGGTTCAATATGAGATGATGACGTTGCATCCAAGATTAGAGATTGTTGAAATGTTTTGTGAGAATGGTTACATCCTCCGATGAGGAGACCTTCAAGTATAGCTGTAAGTCATCAATGTTTAGAGGAAAATACATATTGCCAATTGTAAGGAGAGATCTGAGAGGTTCCATACATGCAACCACTGACGAGAGGAAGGAACCTTCGGGAACTCCCTGAAGTAAGGACAAGGAACTGGAACAGGAGTCTTCCAGTTTTACCGGCTGGGAGCCATTTGAAAGATATGACACAAAACACCTCAGAAATGTTACATTGATCACCACCCAATCCTTGAGAATTTTTAGAAGAGATTTATTGTTGACTGCGTCAACGGCTTTGAACAGGTCAAGGGGTGCAAGGAGGCAGGACTCACCATTGTCAAGGATACTTTGTGCATCATCCGCTATATGTGGCATTGCTGTTTCTGTGCTACTGCCTGCGCGAAAACCACAGTGCCAGTCATCGAGCAGATTAGCTTCTTTTATGTGTTTATTTAGCTGCTCTGCTGGGAAATTCTCTTGCAGAAGCTGTTGAGATGAGCGGAGTCTGTGTCTGTTTGTTGAGAAGAGAGGTCACTTGAAAAAAAAATTTTGTTTAAATTTCTTTTATTGAATTTCAAAATCAAGTAAAACAGGCCAGTAGGTGCCGCACATTCATCGGATAGCAATCCGGCATCGAATTTCACATAGCTGGCTGAGAAAGACAATGAAAAACAAAGGAACTCCGTCCCCCTCCCCCCCATTTCCTCCCTCGGGAATTGTCATCTAGGTGTAGTAGGTCGCATGTGTGGGTCAGTGTTGGGCTGCGCCATTGTGGGCCCTTAAGTGGTGGTGGTGTGCGAGTCTGATGCGCGTGGCGGGTCTGCTAGACGTAGGAGTCTAAGATATTTAGGGCAGGTAAGCTCCGTGAACTCAGAGGTGAGCAGCGTGAGGAACGGCTTCCATAGATCATGGAAGGGAGCGTCAGGATGGGCCAGGGTGAGTGAGATTTTCTCCATCCCCAGAATCCCCCACATTCTGTGAAGCCATCCGAGGCGTGTGGGTGTTGTCTTAGTACCCCAGTGTGTTAGGATGTTCTGAACTGCAGCCCCTAGTGCTAGGGCCATCTGCTTGCCCCTCTGGGATTTAAGGGGGAATGTGAGATCATTCGGAAGGCCTAAAAGGGTATATGCAGGGAATCGTGGGATTTGAGTATCGAAGTGTGAATCGATCTCGTCCAGTGTCTGTCGCCAATAATCCCCTAGTAGTGGGCAATCCCAGAGAATATGGGTGAGTGTGCCTAGTGAGCCGCAGGCCCTCCAGCACAGCGGGCTGCGGGATGGGTTGGCGCGGTGTAGTCGTACGGGAGTCAAATACCAATAGGTAGCCACCTTAGTGGCCGTCTCAATGGAGGCCACGTTGCGGGCCGTGTGTCGAGCCCTATAGTAAATCGCTGTCCATTCCCTCCGCGTCAGTTCCCCGCCTAGTTCTTTTTCCCATCTCAGCTGTCCTGGAGCCTTCCCTTCTCCAGGAACAGGGCGTGCAAATTTATATAAGTCCGAGGTCAGGCGGGCATCTGAGTGACGGGTGAGGAGCCACTTTTCGAAAGAAGTAAGGCGTCTCTCCGCGCCCGCGCGGGTTTCGCCCTGGAGAACCCAGTGCCGAATCTGTAGATATCTATACCGTTCAGTTTCCGGTACACCTTGGTCCCTGCGCATGTCCGCGAAGGAGCGGGGGCCCTCCAGGTCGAAGAAGTGACCAATGGAGCGGTATGACTCCCCCGTCCAATGTTGGATTCCCGTCTCATCTAGTCCCGGAGTGAAGTCAGGATTACGCACAATGGGTGTGATCGGGGAGGGAAAGGTGGTTAATCCTCTGTTGGTGGCCACTTTGTCCCAGGCCAAAAGTGCGGGTCGGGTCACCTCCGAGAGGTACAGATTACGAGGTCTCCCATTATGGGCAAGGAAGGGAACTCCCCACAGGGACTGGCCAGCTAGAGAGCGATCCATAAAAAGCCAGTGCTTTTCTGACTCCGGACGCGACCACTCCACGAGACGCCTCAACTGGGCCGCTCGCCAGTAAGCCACCAGGTCCGGCATCCCCAACTCCCCCTCGTCCGGGCTATGATATGCAAGTTCTTTACTCATGCGAGCCCGCTGGTCGCACCAGATAAAACGTTCTATGGCGTGTTGTAAGGAATGACTAACCCCGGCCGGGGGGGCCAGTGGCAAAGTGTGAAATATGTAAAGGATTTTAGGTAGGATTACCATCTTTACTGCCGCTATGTGGCCCAGCCAGGACAATGCATGTGGCTTCCATTTCCGGAGACACTCCCGAACCTGCCGAAGCAGTGCTGTGTAGTTGAGCGTCTTAGCGGAATCTATAGCTTCGGTGATGTACACCCCCAAGTACGAAAGAGACTCCTTGGCCCATTGGACAGGATAAGAGCACTGCAGCAGCCGCAGGGTGTCAGGAGCTAACGAGAGAGCGAGTGCCTGAGATTTGTGCACGTTCATTTTGAACACGGACGCCAAGGCAAATCTGTCCAGTTCCGCCAGAAGGGCCGGGAAGGACTCCCGGGGCTGTTCCAGTGTGGCCACCACGTCGTCCGTGTAGAGACTAAGCTTGTGCTCCGTTCCTCCAAACCGTGCCCCCCTGATGACGGGGTCGGAGCGGACCCTCTGAGCCTTAGGCTCCATGTACAGAGCAAATAGGAGAGGCGACAAGGGCCAACCCTGTCGCGTCCCCCTGCGGATAGGGAAGGTGCTCGAAGCAGACCCGTTCACTCGTACCATGGCAGAGGGATTCGCGTAGCTACAGAACATCCACCTAATAAAATGGTCTGGGAGCCCGAAATGTGAGAGAGTTGCCCGGAGATAGGGCCAGTGGACCCTGTCGAACGCCTTCTCGGCGTCAACGGAAAAGATCATACGTTCCGCCGGGAAGCGTGCAGATCGGTCCACTAGGTGGAGTAGTCGCTTGGTATTATCAGGGCACTGGCGGCCGGGGACATACCCAGACTGATCAGGGTCAATTAACCCAGGGAGATGAGAAGAGAGTCTCTGTGCTAAAATCTCAGTGAAGATTTTTAAGTCCATGTTGAGGAGTGAGATCAGGCGGAAGGAGGCACATAGACGTCGGTCCTTGCCGGGGTTGGGTATAACTGTGATCAGGGCCTCCAACATTGTGGAAGGTAGTGTCGCCTCCGGGCCGTCGCCTATAGAGTTAAAAAGACGCACCAGTAATGGGGTTAGGACCGGGCAAAATTTCTTGTAAAAAACGGAAGAGAAGCCGTCAGGTCCCGGGGACTTGTGGAGTTTTAAGCGGGAAATGGCTGCAACAACCTCCTCAATTCTGATAGGAGCCTCAAGTTTCACCGCTTGATCTTGTCCAAGGTTTGCCGTCTGGGCCCCCTCTAGGTATTGCACAGGGCCGTCAGCGGGTAGCGACTGCGCCGAGTATAGGTCCTCATAAAAGGAACGAAATGCGTCCGCTATGTCGTGGTCATTGATGAGTTCATGGCCATGCTGGTCTAGAATGCCGGTGACACGGGACATTTGTCGTTGCGCCTGCAGCCTATTGGCTAGGAGTTTCCCGCACCTATCCCCCCCACGTAGAAGGCGTGCTTCAGGCGGAGGGCGGCAAACTCGGCCCTGTCCCCATCAAGATCCGCCAACTGTGCCCGAGCCGCACTGAGCTGCCTCCAAACCCTAGGTGCCCCGGTCCGTTGGTGGATACGTTCCAATTCCGTCACCTCCCCCATGAGTCGCTCCCTCTTCTCTCGTCTAGCTTTATTGTCCGCAGCCGCAATGCCTAGCAGTTCCCCTCGTACTCCGCTTTCAAGGCCTCCCACAGGGTAGTTATTTGTGTTGCAGGGGTATCATTAAGGGCAAGATAGTTGACAATACAGGAGTCAACCTGTTGAACTACGGAGGGGCGTTGGAGCATAGTTTCTCGCAGGTGCCAAAACCGTCGTATGGGCCGATCAGCGGGGAAGGTCAATGTGATTTGTACTGCGAAGTGGTCAGACAGTGGACACGGGAGTATTTCGGCGATATGTATTCGTTGGGTCAGTGTGTCTGAAGTGAGAATGTAATCTATCGGTGCGTAGGATTTGTGGGGATGGGAATAAAACGTGTATTCCCTGGAGCGTGGATTGCGAAGTCTCCAAATATCCGTGAGGCCCGCCTCACTTAGCAAGCACTTCCCTGAAGTGAACAATGCTCCCGCCTGACCCCATCTCTGCACCGACCTATCAACTGTGTCATCAAAGGCCAAATTAAAATCCCCCTGTAGCAGTAACGATCTATCCGGAGTAGAGGTTAACTCGTGCATCGCCTCTCTTAGAAATCCCTCTTGACCCTCGTTAGGGACATAAACAGTAGCAACTGTGAAGTGGGAAGTGCCTAGTGTAAAGGAATACGCCAACAGTCGGCCTGTTATCTCAGCCTGCTTGTCACCTATTCGGCCAGGGAATTTATTAGATACTAAAATAGCTACGCCTGCCGTCTTGTTGGTCCTAGAGGAGAATAGTTGGTGAGGGAAGGCCTTAGAGCGCAATCGGTGTGTATCCGTGGGTAAGAGGTGTGTCTCCTGAAGGAGACAAATGTGAGCGTCTGAGTTCTCCAAGTAAGACAGAATAGCCCTTCGTTTAGTGGGGTTGATGAGCCCTTTGACGTTCAGAGATATTACTTTAATATCAGTCATCCCCATAGGAACCATAGAAATACCACAAAGCTGACCCCCAGCCTAGTCGGACCCACAGGGAGAGAGAGAAGGCCAAGTCATCAAGTATCACACTGAAGCAATATGAGGGAGGAAGAAAAGAACCCCGAACAGTCCTGAACAAACAAAGAACATTGAAGAACAACATTGAGAGTCGAGCATTGTCCGGGGCAGTCAGCCCCATGGGGGAACGAGAGATGGACTGCAGGAACCACCCGCCGCCCCGGCCCTCCCTCAGACCCAAGAAGTTAAGGCAATGCACTTCCCGGCGTCATGTTAATTAAACAGGTCCAAACCACCACATCAACAGCGGAGTGAGAGTCCCCTGTCAGCGAGTTGAGGACGGCTTGGCGTTCTACTGCCATTGTCTCTGGATCGGGACGGGTATGAGGTGGGGACCTCCCCACCCTCTGCCATCTTACCACGTTGTTCCTTTTGCACTGGGGTGCATCCCTCCCGGGCGTCGTGTCGATCGTGTCTGGCAGCGGCAGGAGGGATGTCGCCTCCCGGAGAGAACGCACCTGGTGTAGCCGGCCTTCCCATTTAAAGACAAGCCTAAACGGGTGTCCCCAAGAGTATGAGACCTCTCTGGAGCGGAGAAACTCTGTAACAGGCCGGAACTCCCGCCTTTTCTGCAGAGTGGAGGCCGCCAGGTCTTGGAATAGGAGAGACTTTCAAGAACGATAGTCCAGAGGGTGCTTGGCTAGGGCCTCACGTAGGATTCGATCTTTGAGTTGGAAATTGTGGACACAAGTCAGGATGTCAGGGGGGGGGGCTGTTGCCGGTCGCTTTGGTCCGACGCGATGTGTGCGATCGAGCTTGATTCGTTGCTCCGGAGGGGCCCCCAGAATGTGCCGGAACAGGTCCTCGACGAAGCCCTCGATGTCCTCACCCTCCAGGCCCTGTGGAACCGCTTGAATACGGATATTGTTCCACCGAGAGCGGTTCTCCAGGTCCTCTGTATGGGCCTGGAGGTCTAGATGCTGTTCTTGGAGACGTAGTACCTCTTGTTGGAGATGAGTCACTTCGTCATCCCTCGCCGCCACTTGCGTCTCCAGGTCATCCATGCGTTCTCCCACCGATTCAATGTCTTTGCGCAAGTCTCGGAGCTCAGCCGCCAGCTCCTTCTTCATGGCATGAAATTCCACGGTTAGGGTGGCGAACAGGGACTCGAGAATGCCCCGTGTGACTGGGCCGTCCGCCTCACTCGGACCCTGGGTCGTTGGGGAGCCCCCCCTTCGCTCTAGATGATTCAGACCCTCCTGTCCCGGGCCTGAGAAGGAGCTCCTTCACTGACCTCTCCTTCTGCTGCTTGGCGGCGGCTGCCATTTTGCCACAGGGGGACGGGCTCGCGCGTGTCTGCAACCAGGCTCCCCCTAGTCGTGGCTGGGTCCACCAGTGGCTCGACTTGCACCCTCCGCTTCTCCGTCGATGGGGCCTTCGCGTCTGGCCCGGACGCCTCCGCCCTGCAGTGGGCTCCCACCAGTGTCAGCTCGTCAGGGATCAAGATGGGCGCAGGGCAGATGGCCAACCCATGTCTCAGGGCCTCTGTAATGGGGAGCGTATGAGGGTGGGGGTGGTCTCCCCTGCTGCGGCGACTTCTAGGCGCTTCAGTGCCCTTAGGTAGGGGGCCAGCACTGTGGGAACCGTTAGGGATTTTACCAGTCGCTGATGGCGCGCCGCGGCCGGCAATGTCTCGCCGACCGGACCCAGCGGCTCCCACCACCCGCAGTGCAGTCTCGGGGGCCCAACCGTGCAGCTCTGTCTGCTCCCGCTCACCGTCCAAAGGCCATGTGGAGCTGGTGACAGTCGTCAGTGCTTGCAGGGGGGTCCCGGCCGATCCGCGCCGGAGTCCGCGCTCACAGCACCAGGGGACCCTCGCCGGGAGCGCTTCGCGGGGGACCAAGCCTCCTCCCTCGCGGCTGCCGCACTCACTTCGGATCCGTGCTGCTCCTGCCCAGGGGTCCGGCGCCGCACTCCGATCCGGCCTCGGCTGAGCACGCGGTGGGCCGCCGCTCCTCCTCGCACGGCAGTGAAGTGCATGCCTCAGATCCAGCCGCCCCAGATGGAGCGCCGCGGGTTAAGCCGGTCTTCTACTCCACCCCGCACGGCGATCGCGGCACCAGAGGACTCTGACTGTGTAGAGGTAAAGCTGGTGGTGTCGGGCGCGTGTTTACAGCGGCGCCGGTGGTGCTAGGGGTCTCGGGCCTGGTTCTCGGGCCGGAGCGACGGGTAGGCACGTCCTACACGATCGCCATCTTGGCCACACCCCGACTTGTCAATTTTTGAGGCAGTCAGGAACCACAACTTGATTCAAAGTGTGGATGATTACATGAGTCAGATAAGAGAGGATGGAAGGTGCTTTGTCTTTGACAATCTTAGCCAGATTAAGTTCAGAGGAATGAGAGGATAGTCCGATAGATGAGTGAATGTTCCGTTATCACTTCAAAAGCAAATATATTATCTGCTGATTTGCGGGACAGGACCTGCTAAGGTAAAATTGTTTCTGTGGCAGTGATAGAGAACTCTATACTTGTTAGTTTGCCTTAGTTGGGAAATGTGTCACAGTATTCTTTGGTGCATGGGATTAAAAGATATCTTGGCGGGGGGGGTTTAGTGGACTTCATGAAGTTTTCTGAGTCTGTATTTAGCCCTGATGATTTCTGTTTGAAAAAGTTGCTTTGGCCTCAAAAATATGTTTTTGTACCCATGCTTGTATTTCTTTAGAGTTTAGAGAGTCATTTTATATGGGTTTTCCCGCCATAGCATGTTCTGCCGCAATTAAGATTTTCTGTTCTTCTCAAAGCTGTTTTGAGAACCATTGTGGGGACATTATTTTCAAAACAGGCCTACATATGTAAGCTGAAAATAAAAAGCTTTAATAATAGAAGAACAGCCATTTTAATCAAAGCCACCCGCAGTAAGAGTGTAAAAGGAAGAGTCACCCATCTAGCTAATAGACCATTGACTTTAATTAGCCATTCAATTCAAGTCATATAAATCACTCATATCCTCTGTAAAAAAAAAAAGAAATACCCTACAAAGCTTTCCTATTCCTGTCTGGGCCATTCTTGAAAATCTTCCATACTCTCAATTAACCCTGTTATCCAATCTGATGTTTTCTTCCCTTAGAGTTTTAGACCGGGCTATATCCCTAGAGACCACAAATGCTCATCCGGACACTTTCATGGCATCCAATACCATTTCAATTGAAGCAGAACTCCTGTTTTGTTAAAAAAACAAAGGGTAACCCCCATGATTTAATCTTTTATATGGAATTAGGCCAGCCCAAGAACAGCACTGAGCACTTTATACAGCTGTACAGAGGAAGGGGGGTTAGCTCTTCCTTGTCTTAAGACGTATTATGTTGCACACTTTGCACAATATATGTTTAGGTTTAGTAAGAAATGCACTTGATAAAGTCACCTTCAGAATGAAATTATGGATGGAAATGTATAGGGAAAAAAACACAGGCCTGAGCCACATGTCCTACTGTCTTGCATGTTTGCCATAGATGTATGAATAAAAGTGTGTTCCTGCAGGTTTACATTATGCTTCTTCATAATTTGAGCATTGTTTCCTGAAATTTCAAGAAGCGTATGCAAGATACATAAGTCTTGAATCGATTTCTAGCATGACTTTTCTAGATTAGGGCAAAGCGTGCATAAAAAAGTCCTTTGACATACTGTCAGGAGATTGGTTCAAGCAGAAAATATGTTTCTTTATGAGACATTTTCTGCATGAATCTCTCGCACACAAAATTTCGCATTTAGGGGAAATGATGAAAATATCCCATGTTTTTCATTATGCGAAAATTGTAACTTGCTCAATTTTAAACATGTGTAATGCCAATTACACTGTTCCTCCTTTATATCTGATATTTCATGTTTGCACATTTGACTTACCAGAGTGTACATCACACCAGTTTCATTACAAATCGTGTTAATTTGTTTGTGAAATGAGCATGGAGTTGGGGCTGTTTAGCAGATCTCACCAGAACTGGGGTTAAGAATGCTAGATATCCAGAGTCCAAAAATCAAAGGATATTCAGGAGTACATGTAAAAATGGATTTCCCATAATAGGGTCATTGCTTCTTGTGTTGCATATGTCACCAGCCGCAAATAAAAGGATAATAAAACGTGTTTCTAATCCATTTTATTATTGTTTTATTTTAATCCCCCTGGACCCGCCCTCAGGACTCCGACGAGTCTTGGGGGCAGATCCAGGGGGATGACACTGTGGTGGGGAAGTGAGTGCTAGTGCACCCTTGTCCCTTCACTGCGCATGAGGTGTTTGGCTGGCCATTTCAGGCCGGCCATACACCTCATGCGCAGTGAAGCTTTCTCCAGCTCCAGCTGCATTGATGGGCTGGAGAAAGCAGGCACAGGCCCCCAGTCTGCCTGGGAGTGCAAAGTTGTAGCGTTCAGGCCAATCCTGACGCTGCTTTCCTGCAGCGTCATGATTGGCCGCAGTGCAGTCTGGAAGCCTGTCCCAGATGCAGGAAGAGCGGGATGGAGCGGACGGCGGAGGCGGCAGCAATCAGGTAAGTTTATTTTTATTTTTTATTTTTTCCCCCGAGTCTCCCCCCCCCCCGCTCCCTCCTCCAGCCCGACCCGCCACTTTGGCAGGGGACAGGCTGCGACTGGTAGCCAAAGGAAACCACCATATTGGAAGAAATATTGTTACCCATCTTCAGTCCTGTAGAGAGAAGTGAAGTTGCATTGAGGATTTGCTTTAATGGAGCTGGAGTGGCTTCAGGAACTTCAATGGGAAAGACATTTCCGTTATTGACGTTGAAAGTAATTGTCTTGATTATGTTACTGAATTTCACTTTGTGATGGGTCTGGCTTGCCTCTGCTTAGGAATGCTACTTGGTAGCCACCTCTTTGTATTTTTCTTGGTCATACATGTATTAAATACGATTTCAGAGATAATGATGAATTTATAAGATTTCAGTTTTGTGATATGATGTTATGTAAGTCTGTCCATTTACATTATGGAGAATCTGTCTTGGAATTTGGCTTTTCTGATGCAGTGTCAATGCTGATGAATTACATCTTTGTCAGACAGAGTTTGATAATATTCATTCATGTGTGGTAGGTTGCAGAATCGTTGGTGATTTAGTAAATGTTCTTGATTGAATAAACATTCAAGTACATTTTTTGTGTCATCTACAAATTTGTGAAGCTTGATGGTATGGTTGGCATGGCAGACCCTAATTGGTTACATGTAGAGGTTGAAGATGATAGGATCATTATTTCACCCTACGAGTTGCAAACAGTCCCAGGAAGCTTCATAAGCCCAACTGGAACTTGGCAAGTTGGTGAGTTGGACTGGTGTTAGATAAGCTGCCATGGAAGACTGCTGAGAAGTTAGTTAGAAAATGAAGTGATTGGTCCCTCTTGTTTGTGAGGAGAAAGGTTAGTGCCTGAGGGCTGAACCATGTCCCGAAACATATTGACAGTTATGAAAATAATGGTTTGTTCTAACCTTTCTCTTGGATTAATGGTGACTGCTTTTCTATGACAGGTAGATCTGGTTTGAAGGTTGGGAATGAAAAGGAGCTATGCTTAATAAACTATTAAAAATCTTTAAATACGTGGCAGATAACCTTCATCACACTTACAATGCACCTGAAAAAGTTAGTAAAATACACATCTAGCCTGGCAGTTCGGGCTGGACTGTTCCTCTCAGAGCAGGGTCAAGAATGATTTGCATATAGCTGGGTCCAAGTTTAGATAGCATGGAAGGCAAAAGAACGATGGGTTGGGATGGTACCACTAATAAATGCTAGTGGTTCGACTTATTACAAACATTCCTATCATCACCTTTTGTGTGTTTGATGTGCCGCCCTAAGTGGCCAGTGTATGTCCAGGCATGAGTCCACTGTACAACTGGAATGAAGCTACACCCAACTGATGAGCTGCAATATGGGCAAAACTGGTCATGGGTTGCTTGTGTTCCGGTTCAAGGAGAGCCTGGCAGTTCTGACTAGACTGTTCCTATTGGAGCAGGGTCAAGACTAATTTGCATATGGCTGGGTCCAAGCTTAGGTGGCATGGTAGGCAAAAGAATGATGAATCAGAATGCTACCTCGAGTGATAGGCAGTAGTTAGACTCATTGCAAACATTCCTCCCACCACCTTTTGTGTGTTTGGTGTACTGCCTAAAGTGGTAAGGGTATACCCAAACACGGGTTCCATGCTCACTGGGCCACTAGAACCAAGCTACACACAACTGACAAGCTCTAATCAGGGTGAAACCGGTGTTGTTTTGCTTGTGTTCCAGTTCAGGCCGGACTTGCTCTTGCAGTTCAGGATGGGCTGTTGTTACTGGAGCAGGGTCAAGTCTAATTTGCATATGGCTGGGTCCAAGCTGAGGTGACATGGTGGACAAAAGAACAATGGGTTTGAATGCTATCCGAGTGAATGCCAGTGGTTAGGCTTATTGCAGGCATTCCTTCCATCACCTTTTGTGTGTTTTTTGTAACGTAAACAGGCATAAAACATATTTCTGCTCTTGATGCAGTGAGGACATTGCGGATCATCTACAGATACATATTATGCTCCCACAGATCGCATCACTTTAACATGAGATCATCACCTTAATCAAAGACAAATTTTAATTACAAGTGGAGTATGCTCTCAAAGTTTGGATGTAATGCAAACCTGCCTCATAAATCTTTATTAAATCAAACTCTGATGATGCAGGTCACAATTGTCTTGAAATTCATAATAGTAATGGAAAGCAGGCATACCTCCATTATGCTATGTTTGGCTAAAACAAGACTGTGGTATCATTAATATGGAATGGGCACTGGCAAAATTAAACAAAATATTGAGAAACAGGACCTTTGGGGCAATATTAAAGATAAATTAATCATGCCTTATACCAGCTGATCCTTCTGGTGTTTTTGTTTGCACTAAAGCTCAAGGTTGACTGTGGAGGCATTTTAACACTCTGGCACTTCTAACCTACATTCAATCTTCCCAGGGAAGACTGCTGTAGTATTTTTGTACTCCAGCTCTGTGCCACCTCTACACTACTATTCATGTTGCTCACTTGTCAAGGAATAAATGAAATCAACTGATTTACTTTTCATTCACAGAAATAGTAAGTGATTTTGTCAAGAAATGTATATCTAGTGTCAATAATTCATCTCAGTATTAACTAGCAATAACTCATGGTTGCTGAATCAGTTTTCCCAGTGCCAAGCACTTACCGGCAGTTGGATACAAATGTCGCCTCAGTGTGCCCAGTTAGACGAGTTGTTTTTATTTCCCATTGAAATCTTGGTGTTCCATATCCTTCTCGGTGGTGATTGCTGCCCTTCCTGAAATCATGCTTCAATGGACTACCTGTATAAGGATTTGATTAAAAAATGCGGAGTAAAAAAAAAAAAGTCTTACACAACAGGGCATAGTAGATTTTTAAAATGGACAATATTCCGGCCATGGATATCAAGAAGAAAGACTGGTCAAGATCAATGCAAAATCAAAGAATAAAATATCTTCAATTTCAAAATGTCAGCCCCTTATCAAAGCAATCCTTTACTTATTAAAGTACATTTGCTAAGTTCTCATTTTCTCTCAGGCTTGATCTTATTTACACACTCAAATTCTGATGCCAGGAGCCATTTTTCATATTTTATATGGATTCATTAACAAACAAACAACATTTTTAATGTATTTTATTTTGCAATAAATTACTGGTAAAATGTAACAGACTATACCAAAAGGGGAACAATAAATATTTTCACAGAACAAATATATACAAGTCATAAATAAGTGTCTGTTTGGACCATTGTTTTTTTAAATGGCCTGCAAATCACTTTCTTAAGAACACTATAGGCCTCGTCATCTGTCAATAGCTTTACACATATTTCAGTAAATAGAAGTAGATTAACACCACCATGCATTTTACATATGTATCGTCTTATGTGTTAATCAAATTATTCAAAAAGAACTTTTACAGGGGCGTAGAATATTTCACTAAATGCATGAAGAACTTGTTTGTGAAGTTTCGATTCATGACATCATTTGACTACATATTAAAATAAAGTATACTAATATTCAATGAAGTTGAGAATTGTCAGGGTTGCGCTAACCAAGTAATCTGGATCCATCAGGCGCAATGCTAATTTCCACACTTCCCTGAACCACTGCCGACCACGCAAAGGATATTTATCCCAGTCAGCATTTATGTGAACCCCCTTTCCTACATATTAACGTCCTAGCGGAGAGGCTTATGTCACTACAGGTTAATCAACCCTGGCCTTCGAGAATGGCTGAAAAGGAATATTCCTTTTTACGTTAGTCAGATGCTGTTGTTTTGCTATCGAGAACTGAGACTTGTCTTAATATGATAAATTCATGGAACATCTTGGACTAAAAATAAATGAAAGATCCTGTCAGTGCGTCACGCAAATGTGAAGCTGAAGACCATTAAGGTAGAAGGGCTGGCATTAAAGATGGCTGCTCCTATTTCTTCACTTTTGAGGCCAACATTAATTGGGGCTAGTGATGTTGACAAAATCTTCAAATCTTGCCAAAACTAAATAGGGCAACCTTACCTTTGCATGATCTGGTATGGGGGTGGCACATCTTGCTTGGTTTACAGAGTCACATCTACCTAGACACAGGGGGAAACCGGTCCTGGGTTGCTTGCATTCTGGTTCAGGGAGGACCTTTTAAATTAGCTTCTCAGTTACAAGGTTTATCCAGGCATGTAGTCTGCTCTTAAAGTGCTAACAAATTTAAATTAATATTTATGTATCATGATACTTTTTTATAATGAAATATTGGAAGTCATAAATGTCAATTTAATACTCTTTTATACTACCTATTATGATGGTATGAAATGTTCAACTATTGTTTCTTGTCATGTAACCGAAATAAAACAATTCGATTGATTGGAAGAGATATCACAAAGCCATTGACCCTCGCTCCCACCGCAACTCCCGTTGACCCCTTATATTGTCCTTAGCCACCTTAACACTTTGCTGTTTATGTGCTACGGTCTAAGAGAAAGGAGAAGGTGTGGAAATTATGGAAAATAAGTAGGACTCACAGTGCTTAATTTGAGCCGGTGGTTTCCGGTGCTCAGCACCGGCACGTAATCATCAACACCGGCGCTTGAGCACTAGTTAAGGACACATTCATCTTTGGTAGACACAGGGAGATTAAGTGATTCACCCAGAATCACAGGATGTTGAGCCGACTTTGAGATTCGAACCTAGTTCCCCAGCTCCGAAGTCAGCAGTTCTGGCCATTACGCCACATCCTCTCCCCACTTGTAGAGTTTAATAGTTAGTAGTTGGTTCTGTGTTAGGTAGCGCTAACAGGAGAAATGGGCTGGTCGAAGCTGCCCCAGCATTTGTTTTACAAATTAACCTCAGAGGACTCACATATACATTTTTCATACCCCTGCTTTCATGGCCATCAAAAAGGGTTAGTAAAAACAGTGCCAAAACACAGTTGACAAACATGGTAAAAATCACTACACAAAAGGCATGCACTCCGTGGATCACCTTGCCCCATGCACTTTCTAAGCAATGAATGAGTCCAGACTCCAAACTAAAAAAACATAGAAATGAAATACCATCAGGACAAGGAATATTAATTCCAATAGTTCAGTCAAAAATTATGAATGGCCTACATAGTGAAACTGTGGGCTGGTTAGCATACCGTGAATATCTTTCAGGACCCTGAGCGCGTTCCGCATGAGTCTGACATTTGCATTTCATAATTCATGTTTCGGCTTTAATGCTCTTGAGCCCGTAAGATCTGTGCCTCTTGTCTCGTATTCATGTGTTGACTTCAAACAAGCAATGGTTTTGTTTTATTGCAATTAGCGGCCGTGCTTAGCAGAGGTGACAACATGCTGAAAAAATAATTGAGAACTTAACCTTCCAATGAAAAATACTTAAGCCTGGTACTTTATTGTAATCATATTGTTCAGCCAGACATGATTTTTGCTGAATAATTCAGCTTTTGTTGTTTTACTATTAATTAAAATGCAAGGTTATTTTTCTTTCTCTGGCTCACATTGTAAATATTATTCATAAAATATCTATTATCTGTCCTGAATGATGCAGTACGAATTTCAATTATTTGTGTTTACAGATGCAGACAGGATATATAATAAGATTAAATGTGTTGACTTTTACCTTGTGACATTTAGGGAAATAGCTGATTTAAACCTCTGCTGCTACAAGTGGAAACAAGCACTGGCATAGCCAAGATGTCTCGCCTATGGCTTTGCCAATATGATTTAGCCATGTTGTACTCGAGTGGAGTGGTGTTGTCTTTAGTGACGTGGCCTAGAGTGGCATAGAGTGCAGATGCATAGAGTGGTGTTACATAGAGCACAGCAGTGTTGCGTAGCGCAGAGTGGCATTGGGTGGAGCGGAGTGATGTTACGTTGAGTGGAGTGGCATAGAGTGACGTTGCATTGCATGGAGCGGCGTTGTGTGGAGCGGCGTTGTGTGGAGTTGCATAGAGTGGAGTGAAGTTGCGTGGTGTGGCCTATAGTGGAGAGGCTTGGGAGTGAACGATAAAAAACAAAAAAAAACCATTTAGGTTTTGAAAACTAGCTTTAATTTATTAATGGGAAAAGTGGAAAAAATAGAAAATGATAGAAAGCCCATCCTAGTGACTTATAAAGAACATATAACAAATATCAAGGAAAATGGATCTCTAACTTGGTTTACAAGTGACCTACTATGTAGAGCACCCTTCCTCTAGAAGGAGCAGTGTGCCACGCAGGCTTTATGTGTGGGGGAGTGTGAATAGGCCAGCAAGTGGGGAGAGGATGTAGCCTTAGGGCTAGAGCAGTTGACCTCGCAGCTGGGGAACCGGGTTCGAGTCTCGGCAACAACGCTCAACATTGTGTGATTCTGGGCAAATCACTTAATCTCCTCGTGCCTAACAAAAATGAATGTGTCCTGTAACAAAACTGGTGCTCATGTAAAGCGCTCTGATACCCGATGTCTCGGATCTAGTTCGCGCTATATAAAACTCTTAAAAAAAAAAAGTGAGGTGAGAGTGAAAGTTTGCGGTTGTGAATGTGAGTGTATGCAAGACTGTGAGTATGAGAGAGACTGAATGAATGAGCGCATGCATCAGTGTATATGTATAGGTGTCCATGTGAGAGACTACAGTGTGTGAGATTGACTGGGGAAGACAAGGTGTCCGGGGGGTATGTGTGTGCGTGTGAGAGAGAGAGAGACAATACGTTGTGAAAGGCAATGTCTGTGAGAGATTGACTCTGAGGTGCGGTGACTGAGGTTGACTAGTAAATGGACATGGTGGGATTGGTAGGGCTCTCCACACCTATTTTCTGGAACTTAAGCTTTACACATTTTGAACAAGTTCTGAAATGCGCAAGTACGGGTACTTTGAAGAAGTTGTCTATACATTAATGAAATGACATTCAGTTCATCCATAGCATAATCTGTCCTAAATTGCAATTCCCAGCTTCCTAAACAGATAACTTGGTTGACTCTGGAAAGTGTTTTGCCGTGCCATTTATTTTCATTGTTTGCAAACAAAGACTATGAAACTAGATTTACACAAACATTGAAAGAAGTTTAACGGCTTGTAGCCATTAGTAACTGTAATCACTTCACGTAGGCTATAGCAGTGACAGTAATAAAAGACCAACCGTCGCACGGTGTTTTGTGAAAGCATATAAGAACTAGCAAAGAGTAGCACACTCTTATTGAAACAATGATAAGGCAGCTGCTTTGATTCAGTCAGTTTAGTTGCACAGCAACCTTATCAGTCACTCCCAATGACCCGCTGCAAAGGCTTGACAGAAATGTGAAATACACGTCAGACCTTAACCGTTCAACAAACAGAAAACAACAAAAAACTAATAGCAGCTACTTAGCACATACAAAACAACTGACTTACTTCCACTACACGTGGAGAAGGTTTCTCTTTGCTCAAGTAAACAAGCACAAAAATTCAAGCGAGAAATATTGAACTTGAAATTTTAGCAACACAGTCAAGAAGTGTTGTGATGGGTTTTAGTATCGAATAGTTTCAACAGTACTATATAATATAGGCGATTAACTGTACACTGATGGACGATTATGTGTCTTTAGATGACATTGTGGTGCCATGAACCACGCTAGTGGTTCATGTATTCCATGACGCAAGGGTGTACTGATAATATAGCACATAACACAAATACAGTAATATACAGGCACTTAAGAAATTGTTAGCAATGTTGCCCCCTTTGAATGGTCCTCACTTGCATTTACAAGATTGCCACAAAACACCAAAAATGCTTGCTAACACAACTGCATTCGGAGAGCATGCACACTGCTTTAAAGACTATTTTTTAGGTTCGGAAAGAACGGAAAGGCAGGGAGTCAATTCCATAAGACCGATCAACCAGTGGCGTAGCAAGGTCAGGTGGTACCCGGTACGGAAAATTTCTTGTCACCCCCGGCTTGACAAAATGGCAAAAATATGTGTTTAAAACACATATTTTTGCCATTTTGTCAAACCCCTCAGAGGTGACACCCAGGGCGGCCCACACCCACCGCACCCCCCTTCCTACGAGACTGCGATCAACTTGCGTTTTGCCTCCTGCTGATAAGCACATTGACAGTCAAATGGTGGACAGTCGCTGCAGTAGGACTCCGGCTGTGTAAAATCTTGAACTGATGGGAGATGCCGACTAGCTTGTTAGATTGAGCGTGTTAAATGCGGTCTTTCATCTGAGTAGGGATGCAACAGTGGTGTCAGCCTTAAAACGGAGCTGGAGATGTGCTTGAAATTGTTGTACGGGGACTAGAGCAGGAAGGATCGAATCGTCTTCTGAACAGAGGAGCAGCAAAGCCGACCTCCCTTCTGTTTTGCACTGGAGTTGCGAGCAGAAAGGCAGACAGCCATGCCTGTGAAGGTGGAGGCCCAGACCGTCCTGTAAGCGGAGAGATGGGTGCTAGTTCCACCACCCACCTCAGCTGTCTTCAATGTGCTTTGATAAGAAAATCAAGCTGGAATTTAAGGCACACCACTGAGAACCAAAGTCCTTGCATTCATGAGACCCTTGTTCCCCCATATCGAGTAAAAATGTCTCTCCCCTGGCGTCTCATGTAACCCTCTGGGGTCTGTGCTAGCGACGCGACACAAACAAGACAAGGTATCAGGTCCTGGAGCTTTTAAAGGCAATAAACAGCCCTTGAGTATTCGGAGGCAGTGAAAGGAACCCTCGAGTCTGCTCTCCTGCCACTGAAGTCCACAGGCACGACATGACTTGACTGGCAAGGAATGCCCATTAGAGGGCAGGTCTCAGAACTGAACAACGCAAAGCTGAGCGGCATATACACATCTGGTAATCTTCCATGCAAGATAAACAGAAGAAGAGCATCATATTAGCAGAGAAGACGCAGTAGCATAACTAAAGTTAGATATTCACTTTAAGATGGGCACAACATTGCGCCTCCGTAGTTAGCCTGAAACAGAAAGCCGGGAGACCAACGCTGCACACACAATGATGAGGGATTCACTGGAACAAACAGCGAAGTCCAGGGCTAGATTCATCCAGCCGTGGTCTGGGCGAGAGAGCCCACCGTCCCTGCACCCCCATAGAGCATACTTGAGAGAACTGCAACACAGACAACACACACTCACTTTGCACAACGTGCAATGTGAAAAAAAGGACCTTTGTTTACGTGATACCAACTTTACTGTACAGATTTAAAATAAATAAATAAAATCATTTACAAACGCGCACACACGCTACTTTGTTGAAAACAAACTGATACATTTACAAAACGGTAGTGGAACAGCAGTACTCCGGAGTGATTGGAGAGAGGGACTGAGCGACAGGCCACAGGATGTGATAGGGAAACCAACGAAACCAGAGATGCAGTGCTAAAACGAAGAGGGGCCCAAGTTCCACAAGATTTAGAGCCCTGTTTACAGGAACTGCAGTCGGAGCAACTGAAAACATTGTGCTTTCGTGTGGAGTGCTCTTACAATAAGGGAAAAGTGAAGATGCAATAAAATACGGGCACCGAAGCTGAACAGGCGCCCACAGCATAACACGAACATGGAAGAAATGAAAAAATAGTCCCCCAAGCAACAGATAAACAACCAAAGCGTAGAGATACAGTACTTGGTCCCTGCTCCATTGGGAGGAAATGAAAGACGAAAAGGAGGGACAAAGAGGCAGGACTGACCACTAGCAAGCAAGGATTTTTAAAGGACACTGAAACAAACAAATGAAAAATCAGTGGGTGAGCTTTAAGCCCTCACGGAAACTAAAGTATATACAACAGTGTATACTAAAGTGTATACAATAGGTCTTGAAAGCTCAGCCTAAAATCATACATGGATAAAATCAAGGTAGCCTTAGAAACCATTGTTCAAATTGCTAGTAAGTTATACAAAAGTAGTCTTTATCTCCCTGAATATGACAACTTCTGACAGGATGAGGCTCGCAAGAGAGATAGGCCTACCTCAGTTCAAAACTGTTTTTTCAGGAGCCAATATCAAGTGGACTGTGAAAACAATCCATCAGCCCCTCAGTTATCTTAGCGATACAAAAGAGGATGATGGACGGAACGTTTGAGCCAATCAAACACTCACCCCCAGTCAACTGATCTGGGTTTAATCCATCATCATTCTTTAGCTCACTCCACCACCCCAGTTCAGACATGGCCATATGCAAATCAGTCTGACCCTGTGCCACATGGGAACAGTCCAGCCCGAACTGCCAAGCCATGTCTTCCCTGGACCGGAAACAAGCATCCTAGGACCGGTTTCTGGCATTCCAGCCGTCATCAGCCAGGCTTGCTTGAATACAGTGGCAAAGTGAGCAAGGGACCCACGTCTGGGCATACCCCCGCCAACTTAGGGGCGAACAAAGCGATACAAAAGAGGATGATGGACGGAACGTTTGAGCCAATCAAACACTCACCCCCAGTCAACTGATCTGGGTTTAATCCATCATCATTCTTTAGCTCACTCCACCACCCCAGTTCAGACATGGCCATATGCAAATCAGTCTGACCCTGTGCCACATGGGAACAGTCCAGCCCGAACTGCCAAGCCATGTCTTCCCTGGACCGGAAACAAGCATCCTAGGACCGGTTTCTGGCATTCCAGCCGTCATCAGCCAGGCTTGCTTGAATACAGTGGCAAAGTGAGCAAGGGACCCACGTCTGGGCATACCCCCACCAACTTAGGGCGAACAAAGCGATAGGGCGACGGCTGAATGGCCAGAAACCGGTCCCAGGATGCTTGTTTCCGGTCCAGGGAAGACATGGCTTGGCAGTTCGGGCTGGACTGTTCCCATGAGGCACAGGGTCAGACTGATTTGCATATGGCCGTGTCTGAACTGGGGTGGTGGAGTGAGCTAAAGAATGATGATGGATTAAACCCAGATCAGTTGACTGGGGGTGAGTGTTTGATTAGCTCAAACGCTCCGTCCATCATCCCCTTTGGTATCCCTCAGTTATCTTAGACACATAATTCCCCTGAAAAACAAGCACTGGTAATGCCAATACCTTTGACACTCGTATGGCTGGCAGATCGGGCATGACCTCACTGCACTAATGTAAAACTTATAGTGCTAAATAACAAGCAAAAGCATCTGAAGAAAAATTGATTCTACATTTTTTTCTCTGTATTTTCTATTCTTCAGGTGCCTTTCGCAGCACTCACCACCAGTGCTTACGGATGGCTCGCCAGATAATTTCTGACATAAATCCAAACGGTCAATAGAGAAACTTTGGGACTAAAATACTCCTGTGGGCCTGGCCACTGTGTCACTGACAATGTCTGAAGTATATGGGCGATGGCGCTGAAGCAAAGGACGCGATGGCTGAAGGAGGCTGATGAGAGCCTCTGAAAGTAAGCATAGAATAAAAATGTTCACCATGAATGATGCAAGTGCCATACATTAAGGGTGGGCATAACTTGTGTTATTCCATGTGACGTAATCACACAGAATTGGCTCACAATTCTGCAAGAGTACCTGAAGTATGCAAGAAGAGTAATTTTGCATTTAGTACTATTTACATAGCTCAAAAATGACCCTTGTGTCCAAAATGAATGCGAGGACTCATTTTGCACTTAGAAATATCTTTAAATGCCGCTTAATGTGAATAACGAGCACAAGCAGCCAGTCACACTTGCTAAATGTGCTCTTGCGGTAGGATTCCCCCCGGCCCGCACATTACTCTTAATTATGCAAGCGAGCATAATCAGATTATTGGTAATTCCACATCAAAGAGTATATGGAATTATCAAAATGACTCTGGCGTAATTAAAATTACTCCCAGGCCTACCATACATGTTAAACCTAAAAAAGGAACATGAAAAGTCAGGCTTCAGGAAAAAGAAGACATGGGTTGGGTTTGGAAAGAAAACAGATTTAATCAGCAGAACACAAGAGAATCTTAAATCAGATTGCATAACATCATAAGGCAGAGATTACATAAGAGCAATGACATAATCAACAACAATAGGGATGAAGAATTAACTCACTATATCTGAGATGAGAGGAAAGCTGACTTTGAATAGAAGCTAGAGACTAGCCCCAAATGATAGGATGACAGCAGGTTCTGCATGTAAGCACGGAAGAAGAACAGGTGACAAAACACAGCAACATGTAATCAGGAAAAATGAGGAGGAACCTGCAGGGCATCAACTGAAAGAAAGTGAGGTGCAGGTGAAGGTAAAGCCAGGTTGATTTTACTACTTTGAATAAGAAAACAAACACCAACATGAAGCCCTGCCAGTTAAAGAATGGTAGGAACTCTTGGATGTTCTATTAGCACTGCTTCAAAAACCCAAGGCCTTCTGGGGAAAGGAAAGTCTGGCAGGTCCTGCAGAGTGCCAGAACTGTCTGGACTAAGACTTTGCGTATGCTGATAAAGCACTACGTGACAGTACCCCAACCATGAACTATATTTCTCAGCAGGCCATGATCTCTCATGTAGTCTAAAGAAGTGATAGAGCGCTTACAGCACTCTAAATTGTAGGGGTGCACTATACTCCTGATACAAACGCACTCATATGTATTTTTGTCGTGTGCAGTGTTTTATGATTATTAAGATGCATTTATTCACGTCATATTAGTATTAAAATGAAGTGAGCACATTTAAGTAGGATTTTGCGTGTATTAGAAAACATAATTCCTGTATGTGTAATGTGCAGGACGACATTGTTCTCATATAATGTAACCATGTTGAGTTTAAGTTACCCGATTGTAGGCCCAAATTGTAGGTTGCTTTGAGTTTCGTTTCTCCTTGGTAGCTCAAGAATTAATTAAATAAATTCTGGTGTGTTCGAAGACAGTGTGTTCTCATCCTACTGCAGGTGCAGGAATTCGACCTCGTTATTCTTAGATTTAAGGAGATACCGGGAATGTCTTTGAAGAAGACTGAAAGGCGAGAAGGGAGGACACCTTCGTGCTTAGCCTATCTGGGAACCAAGGCCACTGGAAGAAGAACCAACTAATTAAAGCTTCTGTGGAAACTTACTGAAAAATGTTGCAAGTGGAAAAGTTTAACACATGACGTATTGTGGGCTGAATATTGTCTTTTTGTATGATGCGCAGGGACAGATTCGAGAGACTTCTACCAGCTTTCGGAGGAGAAGGAGCATCTTAGAGCGAGCTCCATAGCTTTAAGCTATCAGACCCATTTGACGTGAGTACTTCTTAGGAAGTCAACACGTGCTGACACCTTTGGGATATGATACAAGGGAGATAGGTAGGATCCTCATTGAGAGTAGCGTAGGGAAAGATTTTGCTCCTTCTTAAATGAAAAGAGAATTGGACTCTGCTTCTATTCTTTGCTGTATTTTGATTTTGGAGTTCATCATATTATGCCTTCTGTGCAGAATGACTTATATTCGTAAAATCGGCTCTGTATTGATTTTCCTGTACCTCTACACTCTAATATTGAGGTGTGTTTATATCCAATTATTTTTGGCCTTATAATAAATCCACTAAACTGAACTTTGGAGTCTGTGGCTCATTACAGCATGACCAAATCGAAAGAATAATCTTGAATTGTCTTCCTCCCCTCTACCACTTTTAGCAGGCAAATAAATGACCATCTGCACTAGATCTAGTAGGGAAAAACAGGAGTAAAGGTTGGCGTAATCAGAAGCAGTGGCCATTTTGGATATCTGGTCATAAATTCCCTCATTTTCCACAGCACCTTTGCTAGGTAATCATGATACAATCTTACTTCAGCCAAGGATTTCTCTTGAAAAGACTACTTGCTTCCCTCTGGATTTGTATTGAAGGACAACGAGCCTGCTGAAGGGCGTTAAATTTGGTGGAAACAAACTTTGAACTATTTGAACATTTAATATGAACTCTTCAAAGTCCGTATATTTGTTGCATAACACTTAAAGGATGCAGCAGGGATGTAATCCAGAACTATGGTGCTCATGCTATGTATAAGTTAGGTAGAATGTATACAGTATGAAACAAGCCCTGGGGAGCAGTGGAGAAATTCTCATAGCACAAGAGTTACATGTTGGAATATACTACATACATCAGTTTAGATGGACATTTAGTAAAGGTTGAGGATCAAGATAGGAGAGTAGGCAGAATGTGCACACATATTACCATAGAGGAGCAGGAATAGAGAGAGGGCTAGCCTCAGAAATAATGAGTGAGGCTAATGGTTGGTATTGGAAGAACAGGAAGGTATTTAGTTCTTTCCTGGTGAAATGGAGCATGTGATTAAGCCTCAAATTAAATGGTAGTTTAATGTATGTGTCAGGGGAATAGCAGCTGAAAGATGCATTAGGTTTGTGCTGTCTCTGTAGGGTGTTGAGGGGTACAGTTGTGGACAAAAGAAAAGAAGAGCTGTCAAGGTAGGTCGTTTGGTTTGCTGGCTTAAATGACCTTGTACATGATGAAAAGTCATTTTATCTTGATGCATGCCAGGAAGGGGAGACAGTGAAATTCCTTGATTGGGGAAATGATGTAGACTTACTTGTGCTGCATAGTGATGTGGCAGATGACTTTATTTTCAATGAGCTGTAGGTGTGTTAGGGTGAAGTGCGGGGGGTCTGTGGTCATGGTGCTGCCTCCGTCAATATGTAGGGGGGCTGGTCCCTTACAGTGTGATCAGCAATCTGCAGGTTGAGTGGAAGAATCTGTTCCCTCATAAAATCTTAGGCTTTCCCTTCAAGTAGCCCCATGAGTAGCATCACTGTGTAATGCCTCTTAAGCACACATAGCTTTGCATTCTGCTATCTGTTTTCCGATATTTATAATGTGAAAAGCAAAATAGTGTATACCCATCAGAGGGCATTGATGCTGTTAACCTAAAAGGGAATGGAAATACATTTTGTTCCAAGTCCATGTTGCATCAGTAAAATAATTGTCTACAATGACTGTGAAACAGTTTAACAACTAATGGAAGGAGGAAGAGCCTGGCAAAGGCAGCCTCAGGTCTGGATATTTGATTCCTGTGCTCAGGCTAGGCCGTCTTAAAAACAGAGAAATTACCCTTCCATGTAGCTGTGCAACGATAGTAAGTGAAGCAAAGATACAACAAAACAAAGCCAAAAGTGAGCAAACAATTCAAAGATCAAATATACAAGACCTTGTTGTTCAACCCACCCAACCTGTAGACACCTAGGCTGTGCTAGGAGCCAAGTAAAGATGACAGCATACACCCAGTTAAATACAGTGTGGCCTACCACTTTGCAGACCCAAGATCAAAGACCTCTGACATAAAAAAAAAAGCATCAGGCCGGCAGAGTAGTGCAAAGTGGTGTCCAGATATTCTGAGGCGAGCACACACCTGTTTCTATACGCTGCTCAATGGAACATGGAGGACTGAAATGGAAACAGCCCTCATCCTTGCCTTGGACTGCATGCTATGAAAAATAAAGCTGATGGAACCCTCTAAGGCATTCTTTTCAAGGGAGCAAAGTGGGGCCACAAATAGTACAGGAAAAGAGAGCGGGAGGGGACAATAGTACCAAAATTATCCCTTCACGTGCTAAACAGCTTTCAGTAAAGGCAGTGACCAGGCCCCAGAAAGGCAGAGGCAAGTAAACCTCTGAGGGTGTGCATTTTAACTGATCCAGCTATAGCCCTCAGCAAAGCCAGCAACAGAACCTTATGATCCCACCACTAAAGGATGAAGTTGTCCGTGTTTGATACAGACAGAATACCACTGAAATACTACAGAGTTCTATGAAGATATGAAAAGGAAGGGGTTCCCCGCTCAAGGGCCCTCAGAGGCAATGTCAGGTCCATCGTAGGAGGCTCACTAATCTCAAAATCCTTGCCTTATTCAACAGCGGAGTGGTGGCGTGAGCCATTTTGCTCTGTTTGTAATGCCTGGCGAGCCTTCATCTAAGAGCCCTGCATCAGACCTGGATGGTTCCCTTTGCTGGAATCAGAAGTCCTTGCCTCAATTGCTAAAGCACCATAAAAGCCACCACCTTCACAAAGGTAAAGGTATAAGCTCTTCTTGTGAGCAGTAGAGACTGTGAAACACAGTTGTCAAGCGATCTGAAGATGTGTTACAACTGCAATTACTACACTGAAATCAAAAAGTGACAATGTAAGACTAAACTGTCAACTTTAACTAGCGGAAAGCTCTGATGCACAATAATGACCAACGCCAGATAAATACTGGATCCGTGTACTAAAGTGGTGGCACTCTGTGTAAAGCGCTCTGACGTTTCCAAAATCCACGCGAGCAGCTCATCCAGGCCAGGATTTTCCTTTGCATTCTCAGACTTGGTGTTGTGAATATATATTGGAATAAAATCCACAATCGAGAATGAAATGAAAAACCTGGATCAAAAAAGCTACCAAGTCATTCACCTGGGAAATCTGAAAGTTCTGTATCTTTGATGTCCATCAGCGGTGGACATTTTGAAATCTTAATCGGTTTTCATTATATTTCAGATAAGCAGAGACAATTTGAGCTATACTTCATCTTTTCTTTGTTCTATATGCGAAGATTAAGTTCACAGCAATTCTCCTAAATCAAGATGTATCTGGCTTGCCCAAATAATGATATGATTTTCAGATCTAGCAGAGTCCTTGTACTACTTCTTCAAGCATGCTCTTCTTTTTTCTGCCTTAATTTATTTTGCTTAGTGAACAAAATCACTCTAGTATTTAACAGTCTGGTGGAGAGAACAATATCGACCTTCCCTTGTAAAGCTGAATAGATGGCAATGTTCCACCAATGAAGGTTCTGCTTGAAATCTCCCAAAATAAAAATGCCTCATGCATCTCCAACCAATCTCCGAGGATTCCAACGTCATTAGAAAGTAACTTTACTTTTCTTTAGCATACACAATTGCTCAGCCCAAGAAGTTGTGCACAGCTGTATAAATCTTGTAAGAAGGCAAACATGATGAAATATTATAATTTTGTGCCCAAATATCTGTTGTTTGCAAATCCAGCAAACATAATATGGGCACAGAGGCCATATGACAAAAAAGTGTCCTAAGGGATCAACAGCTACATATTTTGCTCCACAGGGTCATTTTGGTATTTGTTAGAAATGGGGGTCTCTAGTTGGCAAGGGTTTGCACCTCTGTCCAAATGGGGACCCTTCTTCCTAGTCAGGATAAGGTAGTTACACTCCTAAAATAACCCCTGCTCACCCCCTTGGTAGCTTGGCACGAGGAGTCAGGCTTATCTTAGAGGCAGTGTGTAAAGCATTTGCACATAACCAACAGTAATACAGTGTAAGCTCTACAAAAGGACACCACACCAGTTTAGAAAAATATCCAATATTTTTAAATACTTAAGAAAAGACCAAAAACAATAAAAATCCACAATACAGTACTTAAAAATTTTCAGTTATCAAAATATGCTTGAAAAACAGTTCCTTGATGTCGATAGCTCCGTCCGGGGCTATCACGGTGTCGTGGGCAAACAACTCCAAACAGTTCTGGCTGACCGCGGCGACGCGGGCCAGCTATGGTGTCGGGAAGACCCGCAAACAGTACCTTTTAGAAATGCAGGGCGTCGCCGACCTCTCGTTGAGCTTCCGAAAGCACGGCGTCCGCAGGCGTCGGTTCCAGAGGTCGGTGCAGGAGTCGTCGGGCCCTCGAAGTCACAAGCGTTGCAGATCGAACTCCTCTCTGTTGAAGTCAGGAGCGCTGGCATCGGCAGGCGTCAGGTGCTGCGGTGCGAAGTGCAGCGGTGCGGCATGCGGTGCCCTCAGGTTGCAGTGCGAGCAGCGGCTCGGTGGTGGCGTCAGATGGCGTCGTCGGTGAGACCAGGGTCGCGGTGCGAAGTGAATGCGGTGCTCGTCGTGGTGCTGGCAGGTCGCGGTGCAAGCAACGGCGGCGTTGTTGCTGAAGCGCTGTCGTCGGCTGACGAACTGGAGTTGATGGAGCCGGAGTCGGTAGGTGAAGGCTGCGGTGTGGGATGAGAGCGGTGCGTCGTGTAACTTTACGAGCGGTGCCCTCAAACCACGGTGCAAGCAGCGGCGTCGATTTCGGTGTGGAGCGGTGTCATCGGGGATACTAAGGCGTTGTCGTGAAGCGAGGCGGTGCAGAGTGCGGGGCTCACAGGACACGGTGCGAGCAGCGGCTCGGTGGCGGCGTCAGCAGGCATCGTCGGTGTGACCAGGGTCGCGGTGGGGTGTTGCAGCGGTGCCCTCTGCGGTGCCGTCAGGAAACGGAGTCGGCAGCGGCGTCGGGTTGCTTTTTCTTCTGTTGCAGCACAAAACACACAGTTCCCAGTGCTGAGGGCAGAAGAGCTTGACGTCTTTGTTGTTCCTGAGACTTCTTGAACAGGGGGCAAGCTCTACCTCAAGCCCTTGGAGAAACTCACAAAAGTAGATTGCAGAAAGTTCAGTCCAGTCCTTTCACTGCCAAAGACAGAAGCAGCCACTGCAGGCCAACACAGCAAAGCACACAGCAAAGTGGTAGTTCCTTCTCACAGCTTCTCCAGCTCTTCTTCTTGGCAGTCTTCTTGGTATAAAAGAGTTCTAAAGTTCAGGGTTCTGGGCCCCAATATTTATATCCCAAAATCCTTTGATCTCTTTGGCAGAGAGTGTCTGTGTCCAGCCGGAACCAGTTCTGCCTTCTCTGGCGTGGCTTCCTGGAAGGTGGAGATGGCATTGTCAGAGGCCGAGCAGGCCCATTCAGGTGCAAGGAAATCTCCTCCCCCCACTCTAAATGCAGCCCAGGTCTACTCAGCCCCTTCCTGACCCACCTAGACTATCCGGCGCCACTCCTGCTCCCCAGCCCTCTGTCATCCAAAACCCAGACAGTCAATCCACATTCTAGCAGAGGCACACTGGATGACTGATGTTACACATTAAGGGTTTTTACGCCCTTGAACTCTGCTTTCTGCACAGGAAACTACTATACCCAGAATGCTCTTTAAGAGAGAATAGGTTGTGTGCACTCTCAGACCCCATCAGGTGACCTAGCGGCCTTCAAAGATGCCTGCTCCCAAGCACAGGTGCTTGGCAAACTTCTTCCAGGTGGACCACACCTCCCAGCAAAGACCCCGCTTCAGACCTCGCCCTGCTGCTGCTACGTCGCGTTACTGGAAATCTTTTCAATAGCTCTTCGGTCCTTATAAGATCTTGCATCTCATTAACCCTGTAGCAGTGAAACTAGACTTACCTCCAGAAATTCAGGTACATCCTGTCTTCCATACTTCTCTGCTCAAACAATATGAACCTCCTTCATGTCCTGAACCTCCGCCCCCTCCTCTTATTATAAACGGAGAAGAGGAGTACGAAGTGAAACGCATTGTTGACTCACGAAGGTACAGGGGGAGATTGCAATATTTGGTAGACTGGTTAGGGTATGGCCCAGAAGATAGAACGTGGGAGCCGGCTGCAAACATACATGCCCCGTCATTAATAAGAAAGTTTCATGCACTATATCCCTCCAAACCAAGACCCGTTGGAAGGCCTTTAGGGGGGAGAACTGTTACACATTAAGGGTTTTTACGCCCTTGAACTCTGCTTTCTGCACAGGAAACTACTATACCCAGAATGCTCCTTAAGAGAGAATAGGTTGTGTGCACTCTCAGACCCCATCAGGTGACCTAGCGGCCTTAAAAGATGCCTGCTCCCAAGCACAGGTGCTTGGCTAACTTCTTCCAGGTGGACCACGCCTCCCAGCAAAGACCCCGCTTCAGACCTCGCCCTGCTGCTGCTACGTCGCGTTACTGGAAATCTTTTCAATAGCTCTCTGCCGTGTTTCTGCATATGTCTTTCTGTGGAGTTCATTTCGGATTATTCAGCGCGTGTAAGCGCTTCCTATTTTTTTATGCGTATCTCAATTTTGGTGCGGAGGATTTTGCCCCAACATATTGTTTTCCTGTAGTGCTGAGCTCGCACTAGAATAGCGTGGGACGCTTCTAGGTCCCAATACGCAGTTCGAAGAATTATCGCTTGATTCGCACGGAGCCTGGTGCGTTCACGGTGTTCGAGGCATTTAGACGCAGCGGCTGTTTGTTTTCGTTAAAGCGCCGGTAGAGCTCCTTTTTTACTTTCTACTCGCGCAAGGATGACGACCTGAGCAGCTCCCCCGAATCTAAATTCCTTTTAGCCTCTCTTCGTTTTTCCCTTCTCTTCCACGGATGAAATAAGCAAGACTGCTGTATAATTCGGAAGAATTCCTTTGTTTACTTTTGCCTTGGACTTCAGTGTTCTCTGTGTCTGTGGATTCGACTTTGCTGGCCTGACAAGCTGTTCCCTATTTTTGCTTCGGAGGGCAGACGTATGCCTAATGAATTATCTGGACGCTATTATTTTGTGTTTCCATCTCCCTACCTAAGGAATCCTTACTTAATAAAAGAACGTCGCTAATTATGGTGAGTCTGGGGGAAGCACACAACAGAGGGGTTGTTTGTTACTCTGGAGTATTGGTAATAGAATAGTGGTGTATTCTATCAATGAAAGTTATGTCTTGTTGTTTGTTTGTCTTCCCAAAGGGCCACAGATCCTAGACCAGGCATTCCTGAAGATCCCGCATCCGTGATTTTGACATTAAAGTTTCCTCTTCCTGGTGGTCCCGGGCTGTCTCTTCTCTCCCCACGGGTAGTTAGCTAGTAATCCGTTTGTACTCGCATCTGGTTGTACCCTAGGGGAGAGTGGAGGTCCTCTCTTTTGGTCATCCGCCGTGCGGACTTTGAACCGCGACAACTGAGCAAGAAAATACCTACTTTCTAAAAGTGGTATTTTCAAACACAGAATGTAAAAATCACCTTCACTAAAAGATGCATCTTTAGATTCTGAGTTCAGGCATACTAAACTTTATTTCCCTACCTAATTCCCCGGGCCAGTTATGTTTATAAGATGTTATAAACAAACTCTCCATTCTGTCTTATGGGGAACAGGTAGCCTTGCAATAGTGAAAAACGAAATTGGCAGTAATTCACTATCAGGACATGCCACACGCACCAGGGCATGTCCTAACTTTCACATACACTGCACCCTGCCCACAGGGGTACCTTGGGCCTACCTTAGGGGTGGCTGACATTTAAGAAAAGGGAAGGTTAGGGCCTGGCAAGTGCACCCACTTGCCAAGTCGACCTGGCAGTACCAGACTGCACACAGGCTCTGCAATGGCAGGCTAGAGTCACATTTACGGGCTGTTTGTGTGGGTGGCACAATCCAGTGCTGCAGCCCACCAACAGTATTTGATTTACAGGCCCTGGCACACGCAGTGCACTTTACTAGGGACTGACACATAAATCAAATAGGCCAATCATGGAGACACCAATCTATAACACATTTACCACAGGAGCACCTGCACTTTACCACTGATTAGCAGTGAGAAAAGTGCGCAGAAACACTACGCCAGCAAAAACAGAGTCAAAACCGGGAGGTCAGAAAGCAAAAACTCAGGGGAAACACGCCAAAAGATGCCAAGTCTAACACATGTCCCCTCCAGCTGAAAGTAGGGAGAGCTACCCAACCTCCTGGGAGTTCTCTTCACTAAGGCAGAAGAACCTGGACAGACCATCTGTATTGGCGTGTTCTGTGCCAGGGCGGTGTTCCACCGTAAAGTCCATTCCCTGTAGGGAGATGGACCACCTCAGCAGTTTTGGATTCTCGCCCCTCATTTGCATCAACCATCTGAGGGGCATGTGGTCTGTCTGAATCCGGAAGTGAGTCCCAAACAGGTAGGGCCTCAGCTTCTTCAGTGACCAGACCACAGCGAAAGCTTCCCTTTCTATGGCACTACACCTCTGTTCCCTGGGGAGTAGTCTCCTGCTAAGGAAGACTACTGGCTGATCTAGGCCCTCTTTGTTCAGTTGTGAGAGCACCGCTCCCACACCATGCTCTGAAGCGTCAGTCTGCACGACGAATTCCTAGGAGAAGTCGGGTGCCTTGAGCACGGGCGCCGTGCACATGGCGGCCTTCAGGGCATCAAAAGCCTTCTGGCAGGACTCAGTCCAGATCACCTTCTTGGGCTGCTTCCTGGAAGTCAGCTCTGTTAAGGGGGCAACAATGGTGCCATACCCCTTAACAAACCTCCTGTAGTACCCGGTGAGACCTGAGAAGGCTCCCACCTCTGTCTGGGTCTTGGGGAACTCCCAAGCCAGAATGGTGTCAATCTTGGGTTGTAGGGGCGCTACCTGGCCGCTCCCTACCTGGTGTCCCAAGTACACCACGGAACCCTGCCCGATCTGGCACATACTGGCCTTGATCGTGAGGCCTGTCCTATGCAGAGCCCTCAACACTTCACCGAGGTGCTGCAAGTGTTCTTCCCAGCTGGAACTGAACACTGCGATGTCATCCAGGTAGGCGGCACTGAAATCCTCCAGCCCAGCCAACACCTGGTTGACCAACCTCTGAAAGGTGGTAGGGGCATTCTTCAACCCAAAGGGCATCACCCGGAACTGGTAATGTCCTTCTGGGGTTGAGAATGCTGACCTCTCCTTGGCCCCATCGGTTAAGGCAATCTGCCAGTACCCAGACGTTAAATCAAACGTGCTGAGGAACTTGGCAGATCCCAACCGATCAATGAGCTCATCAGCTCTGGGGATGGGGTGTGCGTCAGTCCTGGTGACGGCATTGAGCCCACGGCAGTCCACACAAAACCGCAGTTCTGGAGTGGCACCGGGTGCAGCAGCCTTTGGGACCAAGACCCCTGGGCTGGCCCAAGGACTGTTGGAATGCTCGATCACTCCTAACGCCAACATCTTAGAGACCTCCTCTTTAATGCTGGCCTTGACCCGGTCAGTCAACCTGTAAATCTTGTGCTTCACAGGAGGGCTGTCACCGGTGTCCACGTCATGGGTACACCAGTGAGTAACACCTGGGGTCAGGGAGAACAGTGGGGCAAACTGTCCCAACAACTGGTGACAGTCGCTCTGCTGCTCTGGGGTCAGTGTAGGGGAGAGGATCACTCCTTCCATTGACCCATCGTGCTCCTTGGTAGACAGGAGGTCAGGGAGAGGTTCACTCTCCTCTTCCACCCCATCATCTGTCGCCAAGAGCATGCTCACTTCGGACCTCTCGAAGTGGGGCTTGAGGCGGTTCACGTGGAGGACCCTCAAAGGGTTCCTTGGAGTCCGCAAATCCACCAGGTAGGTGACATCACTTTTGCGCTCCACCACCTCAAACGGCCCAGTCCACTTGTCCTGCAAGGCACAAGGTTCCACTGGGGCCATGACCCACACTTTCTGCCCAGGTTGAAATTCGACCAGAGTGGCATTCTGGTCATACCACTTCTTCATTTCTTCCTGGCTTGCTTCTAGGTTCGCCTGAGCGAGTTTCCTGAAGCGGGCAGTTTGGTTTTTGAAGGCCAGCATGTAACTAAACACATCCTGGGAAGTTTTCCTGGGAGCTGCCTCCCAGCCTTCCTTTACCAAACTCAGAGGTCCCCTCACAGGGTGACCATACAGAAGCTCAAACGGACTGAACCCAAGAGACTTCTGTGGCACCTCCCTGTATGCAAAGAGAAGGCATGGCAAGAGGTAGTCCCACTTACGCTTCATGGGTTCTGTTAGACCCTTAATCATGCCCTTCAAGGTCTGGTTGAATCTCTCCATCAGACCGTTACCTTGTGGGTGGTAAGGGGTGGTGAAATTGTAGGTTACACCACACTCCTTCCACAGGGATGTCATATACTTGGATATGAAATTGGTCCCCCTGTCAGAAACCACCTCTCTGGGGAACCCCATGCGGGAAAAGATCCCCATTAACGCCCGGCCCACCACTGGCGCCATCGTTGTCCTGAGAGGGATTGCCTCCGGGTACAGGGTGGCATGGTCCACCAAGACCAGGATGTACCTGTTGCCCATGGCTGTCTTGGGATCCAGTGGCCCCACAATGTCCATCCCTACCCTTTCAAAGGGTGTTCCAACAACTGGAAAAGGTTGGAGAGGAGCTTCGACCTTCCTCCCACTCTTACCACTTGCCTGGCAAGTTTGGCAAGACCTGCAATGTCCATCTGACTGCCTTCACATTTGGGGCCAGAAGAAATGGGTGACAAGCCTGTCAAAGGTCTTGTCCTGCCCCAAATATCCTGCCAAAGGCACGTCATGAGCCAGACCCAGTAGGAAGGTCCTGAAGCGCTGGGGAACCACCAGCACACAGGCTGACCCAGGCTCAGCGACCTTAGGCTCACTATACAGGAGACCATTCTCCCAGTAGATCCAATGTGATCCGGGCTGATCACCAGCTGCCTGGTCTGCAGCCTGCCACCGCAGACCCTCTAGAGAAGGGCTCTCTTTCTGCTCCTTGCAGAATTCCTCCCTGGTGGGACCACTTTTGCTGCCAATGGGTCAGCTCAGAGATGTCCCCCAGTTCAGCTACCTGCTCCCCTGTAGGTAGCGGGGCGTCCCCCTCGAGGTCCGCCTCCTCCCGGTCCGTGGGAACGTCAGGGGCCGGTTTCCCGCGCCCCTTGCCCTTTCTCTTGGCAGGGACTTGGGCCACTGTTTCAGGCTCCAAGTCCTATTGATCACCCTTTCTGGCCGCCATTGACCGAGTGGACACACATGCCCACTCTGGCAACCCAAGCATCTCCAAGTGAGACCTGAGCTCAACATCCTTCCATAAGGACTGCTCCAGGTCGTTACCTAGCAGAAAATCTACAGGCATGCAAGGGCTCACAACCACACTCAAGGGACCTGAGACCCCCTCCCACTCGAAGGGAACCTGCGCCACCATACACTGGCGCTCTGAATTGTCCACAGCAATTACTTGGTGGAATGCCCCTGGGACTACCTGCTTCTCAGAGACCAGGTGACACCGGACTGAGGTCACACTGGCTCCAGTATCTCTGAGAGCCTCTACCCTTTTCCCATTGATGGTCACCCAGGTGCTGTATTTCTTTGTGTTAGGGGGTACCTGGTTTCCTGGACCATCTCACTGTCCCCTAGTGAGACGAGGGTCATTTCTGTGGGATCCCCACCCTCCTGTGGGTACTCCTCCTCCCCAAGCGCTATGCTAGCCAACACCTTGGACTGCCCACCGGTGGGTGGCTGTGCCCCCTTTGGGCACTTGGGGTCCCCCTTCATGTGACCCACCTGTCACATGCAAAACACTTGCGGGATTCTGAGTTCAGGCGTACTAAACTTTATTTTCCTACCTAATTCCCAGGGCCAGTTATGTTTATAAGATGTTATAAACAAACTTCCCATTCTGTCCTATGGGGAACAGGTAGCCTTGTAATAGTGAAAAACGAAATTGGCAGTAATTCACTATCAGGACATGCCACACACCACGGCATGTCCTACCTTTCACATACACTGCACCCTGCCCACAGGGGTACCTTGGGCCTACCTTAGGGGTGGCTGACATGTAAGAAAAGGGAAGGTTAGGGCCTGGCAAGTGGGTGCACTTGCCAAGTCGACCTGGCAGTACCAGACTGCATACAGGCTCTGCAATGGCAGGCCAGAGTCACATTTACGGGCTGTTTGTGTGGGTGGCACAATCCAGTGCTGCAGCCCACCAACAGTATTTGATTTACAGGCCCTGGCACACGCAGTGCACTTTACTAGGGACTGACACATAGTTCAAATAGGCCAATCATGGAGACACCAATCCATAACACATTTTACCACAGGAGCACCTCCACTTTACCACTGATTAGCAGTGAGAAAAGTGCGCAGAAACAATACGCCAGCAAAAACAGAGTCAAAACCGGGAGGTCAGAAAGCAAAAACTCAGGGGAAACACGTCAAAAGGTGCCAAGTCTAACAGTATTACAGAAGAAACAGCAAATAGTTATGTGGCACATTCAGTAACATTGACTGCATCACATCTGGTACTGCGCATGCACTGTTGAACTGACGCGGGGCAAACAGTCTGTCAGAAGGTGCACAGATTATACGCTACATGTGAAATGGATCACAGTCAGAGGGCCCCTAAGGCTGATGCTCTGGAGAGAGTTTGGGGTTCTAGGAGAAGCCCAGCCATCTTCTCACAGGCAGATGCTGTCACACACTGCACCTGCCTGCAGTGGACCCCAATGCTGTCAGTTGTTCTGCATTGCAAGACTGACGGATGGTTTCAAACTGCTGGTCCTTCATCTTTAAGTTCTGCGCTGTCCCCAGTCCAAGTTTTCGTATGAACCGGGACTGAGATTTTATGCACTATGACATACTGTCCACTGTCTGTACTAGGCACACCAACACTGGTGCAGACAGGGATTGTGAACCATTTTAAACAACACAGCACCTTGTACTTTTGGGAATATTATGGTGATCTACCTTACTTGTAGTCGTGTCATATTGTTGTTCATAGGCTGCTACTCCATACCATGTATCCCAATGAAAATCTCATATTGAACAACAATTCGTCCTAAAGCCCTTTGTGTGTAGACAAAAATGGACAGTTTTGCAGAGGAAGGTTTCAAAAAATATTTTCTATTTGCAACAATTAGAAAAGTACAATATCAGGTTGGATTGACAGTTTTCACTAAAACATATTTGTGCATTCCTTTATAAAAAAAATAATTAAAATGCAAATTATAAAGAATGACTATCTGAAGATAAATAATTATGAATTTACAGGGATGTCTGGATGTAAAAAATATCCATTGGTTCATAACTATATAAATTTTTTATTTTAATTTTCGAAAATTTCAAATAAACTTTGAATTTCTGAAAAAAATTAATATGCAGTGTTGATTGTAGAATATGCGATGGTAAATATAGTATTCATTCACCTCAATTAGTACCAGTGCCTACGTATCATACCATGCACCCATGATCTCTTTACTCTTCACCATTTGTAATATTTTCAAATCCTTATGAGTATGTTTTATAAAAGCTAACGCTTTGAAGAAACCTGAAAACAAAGAGTAGCACTATATGAATCAGTGTAATAAAACATGTCCTAACCAGTGACTGTATATTCTCTGCTGGTCCCTACACTTTTTGTTCTCTCCATGGTATACTGGATGCGACATCCAGTGCCCACTTTCTTCAAATAAGGCCCAGTATTGTGCAGTAGAGGTACAAGGCTCTGCAGAGGATATGCATGGAACATTTGCTCAGTGAGTGAGGAAGACTGTTGTCTGACTGACAAGCCTGTTGCACTGCTGCTGATGGAACTCTTATTAAATTGATTGTGACATGCTAAGGTCTTATAATTCACTTGGGATTTCAAAGAGAAGTGTGCCCTATCTTTGTTTAAAATGTAAATCTGTAGTGTTTAAACCGGCTTACCCTCTGGATAAGGTGTGCCCAAAATGCACCCTGTGATTCGCACAAGCTAGAAATGCCATTGATGTGACCTGTTCCAACCATTCCTGGGTTTCTGAACTCATATCCGGTGTGAATTTTACTTTATGTGAGTTGTTCCTGTATTTATGAAATTTGTCATATTTCCACAAGCCAGCCATAATGGAATGTATTAATTGGACTGCAATACTGTGCCATGTAATTACTCTGCTTACCACCTAGCAGGTCATACATAGTTCCTCAGTAGGCCAATCCAGCAGCAAAACTAGATTTTGCATGGCACAGGAAGGTAGCAGGGGGTAAACCTCGATAAACTGATTATTGGAACTCTATCAAACATCTTGCAGGATGTTCCAACATGGGAAATAAGAAGGACCTATGGCTTCATTCACCACAGAGATTTCTATGAAGCTTGGAGGAAAGAAACCGTGCCTGGCGCAAAGGAGTTTGGCTAAAAAGAGAAGGGTTCTGCAATTTTGCTCTCAGCTGCATCTTGCTTTCTTCCCAGAAAGCCATGCAAGAGTTTGGACAGCCGGTGGACTGAACCCTGGAAGTGCCAATAAGACGTGTAGGGATGATTTGGCGTCATTCAACCGGGCGGGGATTCTCAGATTACCGAACTCTGTACCTCTAATTATACCCCTCCACAGAGAAGAAAGACAGAGAAAAGGAGGAACAATACAAACTGGGCAGTCCTTTACAGTGGGACCCTGAAGAAAATAGGATACCCTTGAACTTCTGTGAACTGGTCTTATTTGTGGGTGCCTAAGAGTAGGTGTTATGGTCTCATTCCTGACACACAGGCACCTTAGAAGTGGCTAAAGACCTGTGTGCTTCGGAAGTTCAAGCAGCGAGAGGGGTATGGGGGTGATGCTGCCAGGAAGACCCCCAGTCAGGAGATCAACAGGGTTGGGCTGAATGGCAGTTCCAAGCCTTAACAGCCAAACTGCTTTGCAGGAGAAAAAATCAGCACTACCCGAGGAGTTAAACGGCACCAGTAGAGACACTATAAGATCACTCCTGGAGGCTGGAACTTGTCACCAGGAGCTAAAAGCAACAACCATTGTCTAATTTGGCCCACTGGTGTCAGAGATATTTTTAAAATGAAATAGATGTTCTTATATTAAATTTACCTTCCACCAGCTGGTTGTCCTGAGGGTTGTGGCACCAATCATAAAGCATTTAGGCAGTTGGGTTTACCTTGGGGATCTGGAAAGATCCAGCACCATCCTTTAAAACTGTCCCCTTAAATGTGGGAGTAGCTGACACAATCCTCCACTTCAGGTGAGGTGCCTCTGGGTCCCAAATACCGGGTGGGCTTCCAGGCATGAAGGGTGCAGCCTCATTGTCTTTCCCCCACTCCCTGCATCTATAGCGGGAGACTTGTAGCTACTGCACCCGGTCGTCAGCATCAGAGTCATCAGGGAAGCATAGAGTGTCCAGATCCACCAACCAGTGATCCTCAAAGTGTGCCAGAAAGGTGGAGTAGCCAGACCTTGAGTGAGTGGTGGCAAGTGAGAAAGGAGGCACCAGCATTAAGTTTCCAGTGGGCGCATCAAAGGTTTTAACAAATACAGAAACCAAAAAGTTTATATCCAGTGGCTGTATTAAAGCCAAAGACCCAGGGGGAAGTTGTTCCCCATTAGGCCCCAAGGCTATTAAAAAAAAATAGATACATACGTTTGTGGTAGCTACAGTGGGCTGTTGCACTACAAAGTGATTTATTAAAAAGGGAGGGGGTAACGGAGAGCAGCGGCAGGCTCCCACAAGTCCCTAACTGCAGCGAGAAACAGTTTCATCCACGATCTCCGAGGGTGATGATTTTGAAACAAGAGGAAAAGTTGAGCATTGTGTCAGATGGTACCAGGGCTGAATTTGTCTGTGTCCTGAATCCACTGTGTTTTGGGTCCTGAGAGTTTGCTAGGACTTTTGGTTTAACAACAGAAATATTTTCTTCCAATGAAATGTTCAAGTATCTCAAGGCCAATAGATCAAACTTTTCTACAGTGACAGGTAGCATATATTTGTATTGTGTAACTTACTTAAACGTTCAATGATGTTGAAATGTTCATTTTTCACTGTGATTTTCATTGTGAATATCCTTTGACAAGTGCTTAATTTGCTAAGGAATGTGTTTTGCTCAGCAGTCCACAGCCAGAACTATCAAAAGTTGGGTTGCCAAGTACCAAGGTTGCTGACTCTTGACTCCAACTGATTCCTCTTTAGTCCACCACCAGAAACTCCCTGCCTCTCCACCTCAAACATACAGGTTCTTTTCTGCCCCACTTTCTACCTTTGGCCCTGTTTTTCCATCTTTCTCTTCCTCCTTCTTTCCCCCATGTATATTTTTCTTTCTCTTTTTCTGGTTAAAAGTCTGTTGAGGAAAATAAGTTCCGGTCTCCAAAAACATGAGTGACAGTGGGCCTCATTGCAATCATTGGTTCAAATTAAGCACGGCCTCTCACAAAGCCAATATGCATACCATTTTATGATTGCATACCCCACGATTAGGCATACATGAGAGTATTGTGGATTTAGGCTTATAGGTCCCTCCACACCCAAAAGTTAAAGGTGCTGCAGAGATATGGGGTCTTGTCAACTTTTAGGGGGGTTAGCTGACCCTAGATACATACTTAAAAAATATATTTATACAATTTGTAAAGCTACTTATGGGGTTTTCCAATGAGAGTTTCACCTCCCATTATGTCCATATTTGCACTTTTTGTGTTTCTAGCCTACAGCAGCTCCTGAATCAGCCTTGAACTGCTCTAGCGTGCTACCCTGCCAATCAAGCGTTAATAGGGTATTTGTTCTCCAAATTGGGAGCCGACAGCACTGGGGCCTCAGAACACCAGAAAAAAGATGCCAGCTGACACAGTTGGGGCCCAGTAACACATAATTGCTGGGACCTCTAACCTGCATTTCTCTTATTAAACAAATATATTAATTATGCCAAAATAAATGAATACACCTATATTGCAGTATGAAATACAGTGATATTCTTGTGCTGACAGCTGCAATGGAAAAATGTGTCAAAGTTATCTTATAGGATATCCTGGTGCTCCTCAAGCTTACTATCAATGCACATTTACAAGACAAATCCTTTATCCTCCTCCTCTCCACCCACAACACAAGCCATGTTATGCAATCATTCAAGTATATCGTTATTCAGCACATTTCTGTAGCATAAAAGAGTAAAACCACAGTACAAACAAGCAAATTCATAACAATCCATCAAAATACAATACTACAGCTGTACATTATATATAAAATGTTCACAATATTGCACATATCCTTAGTTTTAGTATATGATATATAAAAGAAGCAACCGAGCAGCATAGCAGAAGGCTATGTAATTGTTGAAGAAATAACAAAGAAGGTCTACATTGACAAACTTTAAAATCTTTAAAGATTGGCAATAAAAACATTCTTCTGGACATATGATAGAAGGAGCAAAAGAATACACTATGTTAGGTCGACTGGACAGACTTTCCGTCACATGGACTGGGACTCAAATCTGACAAGGTGCAACTACTAGCAAGAAACCCCACAAAAAGAGTTAAAAGATTAAAATTAAACCAGTTGAGGACAAATCACTGCCGTCTATTAAGGGTAAAAGAAAGACACTGTTGAAGGAGAGGTGTGGCACAGCGGCCAGAGTGGCTGACTCCGAAGCGTGGAGCTCACGGTTCGATCCCAGGTGTGGCGGCAGCTCAGCTCAGCATTATGTGACTCTGGGCACTAGCTCACTTAATCTCCCCGACGGCCCCCCAGTGCCTGGATACCCTTGGGGTGATACATTTGCTCTTTACAAATGTGGAATTATTATTATAATAAGGCCCTCATGAATGTGCACCTGATTGTAAGAGCACATCGTGGATTTAGGATTATCAAAAGAATCTCTCATCAACGAGGCCTTTTCATAGAATAGTTGCTTTAAGATACCTTTTTCAAAAAGGTGGCAAGACTTTGGAGTGGCAAATAAACCCGGGTGACCAATTGTCTCAAAGGTAGCTTTCACATATGCAAGCAACAGGATATCTAGGGCAAACTGAAGTTAGAGACAATCCTTTATAACAAGCTTGTTAAGAGCATTCTCCTCCCTTACCCAGATTGAATACCACAATAAGAGGGGGATAATTGAATTCTGTCCTCTATATAAGGGATACCCAATTCAACGTGACATATGGCATTCGAACAACTTCGAGGGACCTCCAATAGACTTTTCCAAAAATTATTTTCTACTTGTTGTATCATCTTTGCATTAGTCACGCCCCAGATAGCTGCCCCATAGGTTGCAATAGCCACACATTTACTATAAGAAATATAAGAAATCTCTTTCACTGGTTTTGAGCCCAACTTTTCACAGAAACCTTGCAAAACAATAATAGATTTTTCAAAGAAGGCTTTCTCATTCAATATCATTGGTTTCCTGTTATAATTATCATCAAATATGATACATTGATAAGAGAAGGAAGTGGCCACTGATACCTTGGAATTATTAATAAAATGAGAGAGTTGTTGTAGCTGGTCTTGCCCCACAGATCATTGTAAATGTTTTACTCTCATTTACCTTCAAATCTAGTTCATTCATGAATACAATAAAATCATTGATTAAACTTTGACGCCCTCTTCCTGTTCTGGCTGCTAAAGCCGCATCATCTGTGTACAAAGGAATGGTGAGGGGATGAGCCCCAATATAGGGTATGTCCTTTGCTCTCAACTTTAAAACATTTTACACTCTGTTAATTTTTTAAGAAAATAAAAATGGGACAAGGACAAATCCTTACCTCACTCCCCTTTTATATTAAATTATCAGTATATTCTCCATCCTTACCATAGCGGACACAAGCAAAAGCACCTTATACAATTGTCTTATGAATGAAATGATACCCTGCTCAACTGCTAACTCGTTCATAATAGACCATTGTTAAGAGTGTGAAACAGAGTCAAAGGCTGCTGTGAGGTCCATAAAGGACAGATATAAAGATCCCTTTTTGACAGCAGTATACTTGCTTATGACTAGACTGAGATTTAGGCATATGTCCGCAGTGCCCAAGCCTTTCTTAAAGCCTTATAGATTGTCAGCTAGAATGTCATGCTCGGCCGCCCAATCCTCCAGTCTACGTAGCAGAATACATTCCATAGCTTTAACAGTGGTATCCAAAAGAGTTATGGGCCTATAGTTCTTTGGCTGGGCTTTATCCCCTTTTTTATAAATGGTAATTATTACTGATCTATTCTATGTAGGAGTAGGGCTTACCGTTGCTACTGCATTAAACACATTGGTAAGCAAAGGGGCCCACTGATCTGGCCTATCTATTAAGACATCTAGTGGGACCCTGTCTGCGGCCTGGCGACTTACCCTTCTTACTTTCGGCCAGTGCCCTACAAACCTCAGCATACTCAAACACCAGGGGAGGGCTGGTAATCTCTATAAATTCCCTTGAGCTACATCTACTTGATCCTCTGGGGACTCCTGAGTAGTATAAATGTTAGAAAAGTGGTCTACCCCCTGGTGTGTCGGAATATGAACTTCTGTAGAAGGACCCAATGGGACACTAAAATAGGGGGCATTAACCATACGCCAAAAAGCAGCATTATCTTTTTGTAGGCTGCCCATATGAAGAGCATTTCAGGCATCCTCCTTAATCTTCTTTTTCCTTAGTACCAAAGCTAATTTATAAGATGCTTGTGCTTTCCTAATTAACTCCACAGCTTGAGGTCTAATAGGAAGTGCGGTGTGGAGAGCTGTATGGGCTTTGGTACAGGTGCTATCACACCAACCACATGGCTTTCGTGGGAGAGGTTTGCTAGAGTTTGTTAAAGACTGCCTAATATTGACCGAAATCTCTATGAAAGCTAGCCTAATCTCATTGGCCTCTGCTTGCGTGTCAAGGCATGTAACCACCGCTAAATGCTTTTGTTGCATAATAGATGAAAATAATTTAGTGGTATTCACATTGGCCCATTTTATACTAAATCCATTTTTCCAGGCCAGAATGGATTTATAGCTAACTTTTGGCCGTGTTTTAGTCAGGGCCCCAATCCCCACCCTCAGCATTAGGGCCGCATGGTCACTATAACAGGTGAAATTAGACTCAAAATCACTGACAAAATTACTCAGAGTTTCTGAGACCAGAATGTAATCAATGGTTGAGATACACAGATTGCTCGTAAAGGTGGGAGCAAGATCTGAAAGTACTAATCCCATACCATTGATCATGATCAAAATATACTTGACTAATAGATTATTCAATGCCTTCCCATTGGAGTCATGTGAGAAGTGTGTCAGCTTCTCCTCTTTGGAATCAACAAATCCACACACCAGCTTTGCTGGCAGTTTGCAGTAGTGGGCATTAAAATCTCCAATGCAGAACAGTCGCAGAGGTTTAGGGTGATCCTTAAAGATCGCCTGGATAGAATCATCCAGGTCAGCCACCACCTGATTTTTCTTAGAGTCAACGCAGTTGTTTTAAAATTAACTAGAAGCCTGTCCCAATCTCCAAGCAAGCATGAATAAGTGGAAAAATATAGTCATTAAGTAACTTGACCAACTTCCCAGAAAATGTATTTATAAGTTGTGAGACTCCCCCTGGCTTTTCTTGCACATGAAAGCTAAGCCGAAGTACAATACGTCGAATAGCCATAATGTGACCTCCCTGCAGCACCCACGTTTCTTGAAAACAGAAAATGCGAAATTTAAATATATTTTCCCTCCAGTCAGCCATGACCAACTTTCTATTTAGCCTCGCTATATTCCATGATAAAACCCAACTTCATACAAGGCACTCGCAGAGCTAAAATGTGTAGGAGGGTTGAATAACGGAATTTTAAGGTAATAAAACAGCATTAGTCAGAGTAAGGGCATCAGGCGGGGGTAAAAGGGATGGGTCAGAATTTACAAGCTCAGTGGGAGAATATCCATACTCATGCTGCAACCTGTCTGAAGGGAGTTAATCCTGACCATTAACATCGCTCAAACAGCCAAACCAATTACCCTTCCTTCAACCATTAGCGTTTTGTAAACTGGGTCTAGCGTTAGACTGGAAAGGGTGTTGATTCTCATAAAAGGTAGGTCTATAGAAGTAACATAAAGGAACAACCGTAATGGACTTAGAAATAATGTGGGTACTAGAGAATATAAGAAGAATTTCCTCGACCAATGCAGGCTGAACAAAAATTAATAACAATACAATACCCATGTGTGTCTTCTCTCCTCTATCCACTCAGTTTACACGTCTAATCATGATCAGATTTTGGAACATAGCATTTGTTAGGCCAACCCTACACCCCAACCATTGTATACATGTATTTGTAAGCTCCCTCCTTGATTCATGTTCATCCTCTCAAAGTGGCAGAACACCTAATATAACCAATACATAGTGAGCGGACTCAGATGGTAGGTCCAGATTGATCAGTGGGGGCTTAGTAGGGTTATCTGAGGAAATCCGGGAGGTGATAGCCCAGTGTTAAATGTTGCCTCATCTGAAAGAGTCCAAGAACCTTTCTGAATTCTAAGTTGAGATGTATAGTGAGCATTCCCTGCCCGTGCACAATCTTTAAACACTTTGTGGTCCAATTCTTCATTTTGCGCAGTGGATGATACAAAAAACATTCAGGGTTTAGACTAGAGGGCTGTGCCTTAACTGAAGATCCCAGGGAGCCTACAAAGGACTCTAGGAGAGTTTCAACTGAAGACAGTCTTGTGGAGATGGTAATTAATTGGGATGTAATACGCTGCTCCAAGGCTGAAATCAAGGCCTGGCGTTGTTTAACAACTGCATTTTGGAAGGTCTGGAGAACCGGGTTAAAGTCTCAGAGATATCGGTGCCCGATGAAATTGGCCATTTAATAGTTTGTGCTCGTGCCATCCGTGGTTTTTGATCTCTTTTTAGGAGGTGGGCCAGGAACCTGTGTGGGAGAAATAGGGATAGTTGATTCTGCACAGGCCACTGCACAGCCATTTGCATTAACACCCCTAGGTTCAATAAAAGAATTCAAAGTGTTTTCTTCTTAGTCCGAAGGGTTAGAGGGCTCACTATGGAGGTCAACCAGCGAAGAGACAGATTTGATGGTTGCCTCAATTTTGGCCTCCGATAAAAAAATTCCAATGTCCCAGCATTCTCCACAGAGATAGTATCATGCTTCCTCTTGCCCATTATGTAGAGGTAGGATCAATCAACAAGTAAATTATCTAGAATACAAACATAGACTAAAGGAAAACCAAGATCCAAAGTCTGCCACAAGACCATAGGACCCCCAAGCTGATGTCAAGGTGTGTACATCTTATTCACAGTTCACAGCAGGAAGATGATGCAAATCAATCAAGGCCTGTAAGGGGGCTGTGGGTTCCTAGGGTAAAATCACAGAGGTGTGGCCCAGCCCAGCTTCTTCCGGCCCTGACTGCTCCTGGCCTGGTCTTTGCCCGGTCTTTGCCTGGGCATGCGCCCAGGAGCGTCCCGCACTGCAGGGAAAGCAAGGCGCTCTTAAGCAGTGAGGTGGCGTTGTGGGCAGCTATACCTCCTCCCACAGAAGCAGAGGGGGCTGGGAGACGTAGTCCCAACCCAGCCAACAGGGAAGTGCTGTGGAGTCAATTACCGCATTCCGTGGGGAATGGAAGGTGCTCTCTGTTAGTCTTATTGCCTCATGTAAAGGTGGCCATTAACCAGAACATCTGCAAGGGACATTAGAGGAGAAAGAAACTCACAGAGAATGACACTTCAGGAGGAATTATTTCACAAAACATGTTTGAATCGGCAACTAAAATCATAAATACTAAATGTTGAAAAGTGGGAAACATCAAGGGAATATGGTATTCCCCATGTCAGAGTGCACTTCGGCTCTGTCCTCAGGTAAACTCTTGGATGGACTAGATGCCTAAAGAATGGCATCAGAGAGGCCCACAATGCTATACATTCATGCATTTTTCTGTCTTGGTCCACCATATAATTCATGAAATTACCAGTCCGAAAAGTTGACAAATGTCCCCACATGCTGGTAGACAATTCAGAATGGTAGGGCATTTATTTTGTTTTTTCTGAAAAAAGATCCCCACTCTGGGGGTCTGTTTTCTGAAAAAACAAAAGTGCTCTCAGGTTCGTCTTGCCACCTTGGCATGACCGACCGGCCATCAAAGTTTTTCCCCCAGAAGTGCTTTATGCCATACAAGCTGAAGCCACTTGCTTTGGGAGAAAAAAGGCAGCCATGCCACGCCCAAAGTCAAAGTAGAGTGGGCCAGTCGTGGTGTCCCTATCACGCCAGCCATATGCCATGCCCAAAGTCAAAGTAGAGTGGGCCAGTTGTGGTGTCCCTATCACGCCAGCCATATGCCATGCCCAAAGTCAAAGTAGAGTGGGACAGTTGTGGTGTCCCTATCACGCCAGCCATATGCCATGCCCAAAGTCAAAGTAGAGTGGGCCAGTTGTGGTGTCCCTATCACGCCAGCCATATGCCATGCCCAAAGTCGAAGTAGAGTGGGACAGTTGTGGTGTCCCTATCACACCAGCCATATGCCACGCCCAAAGTCGAAGTAGAGTGGGCCAGTCGTGGTGTCCCTATCACGCCAGCCATGCCACGCCCAAAGTCAAAGTAGAGTGGGCCAGTCGTGGTGTCCCTATCACGCCAGCCATGCCACGCCCAAAGTCAAAGTAGAGTGGGCCAGTTGTGGTGTCCCTATCACACCAGCCATATGCCACGCCCAAAGTCGGAGTAGAGTGGGCCAGTCGTGGTGTCCCTATCACGCCAGCCATGTGCCGGACAACCTGCCCAAATTAAGATCAGTGCTTTAATATCTGTGTTTGGTTTCTTCAAAATCTTTTCCCGGGTACGTTTTGCAAAAGTACTACCTGTCTTTCTGCTTTACACAAATGACTGGTCATGTGTTGGTTAATGCACAATCCCGAAAATAAAAATATTATTTCATTCCCCCATGTAGCACACACGATACCATTCACCTTCCATATTCTTCCCACTTACTTCTTTTCTCCTTGACCCAACACACAAAAGTTTGGAGTTAATTTTGATAATGAAATGAGACTCTACATTTTCATGAACTTCATCAACACGGCGTCACATACAAAACCCGCCTTCACCTCACTCTCCCCTCTTGGAGTGACAAATGCATTTCATCATTATTTCGCATTACAAATGCTTAAAAGTGTGTACATTCCGGTACATATAAATATTATTTACAGTGATACAGTAACAATCCTAAAATCTTAAACATCACGGCCTACATGTTATTATAAGATAGCCATTATACAATTGCAATTAATTTAATGGCCGATATACGCCTTGACAATATAAAAAAAGTTAAACTATCTAAAAGGTATAGCTACAGGAGCTTTAGCAGCAAACGAATTTCATCATGATAAAAACCTGTTGGAATCAAAGTTACCTACACAGGTGTCCCTAAACTATAAAATAACTATGTCTGACTAAATTAGTGAGACAGTAGCAGTCCTTCTGGATTTTTAAAGCAGCATTTGGAAAAGACGCCATCATAAAACATATAAACGGCGATTCCAATTGTTGCAGTACTGCGAGAGGTAATCTATGAGAGCGTAAGGTCAGTTTTTGCAGTATTGGAACAATGAACCTTTTCCTCTCTGTTGTTTAGAGGGAACAAAAAAAATGTGAGAAATAGATTGATTTGAATTATCGTCACATGGACAACAGGAAAGCTGATTTATTGCGTATACGTTAGATGGATATCCCAGCATCAAGGGGATATAATGTAGGCGGAATCTTATAATAGAAAGTTGTGGTGAGTGTTATCTACAAAGGAAAGATAAGAAGAGTGCCCGGAGGGGGGCATCGCCTGATACTTTATTACTGAACCTTTTGCTTCATTTTTATTCCATCTGTCTAGGTTGGCTTTAGTTATAAAAAGATCTTTTAGTTTAGATTTAGAAAAAGTTGCACTTGATTTCCCTTTCTTTATGGCAACAGTTACCCTATTAGTTTCTCCCACATTGCTTGAAAAACTAGGCTTATTCACTCACACCAGTTTATTCTCTCCAGATCCTACTCCATCTCCCCCCACTTGGCATCAGGGAAGCATGCACACAGAGTGGCAACTCTTTATAGTCTGAGGTACTGCTTCAATGATAGCCAACACCACATAACTAGCCCTAAATGCCATCTAAGAAAACAGCTTCCTAGTATGCCAACACTGGAGCAGTCTCATTCTCAATATATTATCTGGCACAGCAGTCATCATGGCCACCGACCTAAAGAGGCCCCACTTCCATACAGCTCATCCAAAATAGCATATCACGCTTCCTTCCTGGATGCTAAGCTGTGATGTTTGATTAAACTGCTGAACTCATACATAATTCCTCTCCTTTTCTAAATATTGTCTTTGTTATCATGCATTCCTGTTTCTCCTATGTGTCTTAGTACTGTTAAGCAACATCCACACCAAAGTTGCGTTCATAGCACAATAGCAAATATAAATAGGTCTATGGTACTGAAATGAGTGTCTTGTCTATTAAGTTGTGGCATGTGTGGCACTCCATCTAGCATCACTATTGTGTCTGTAGCAGGTGAAGGATCACATAAAGTAGCACATTGTGTCTTTATGATGATCAATATTGGCATTCCTTCAGATTTTAGAATATTCTATGTTTGTATTTCATCGCTACTCAGCTCCATTGGGTTAATCCGTGGCAGGGTTGAACTGGTGCAGAAATAATCCTGGGCACCAAAAGAAGTGCCTCCAATTAGTGAATCAAATAGCTATAAAGTGGTCCATGTTTGAAATAGAGGCAGTTTTGAACGTGCAACGATTCACTGTATAAATGTTTTGCAAGGTATTGAAGACTGAATTGATTTGCGCTTACTGTAGATACTGTTTGTTTTAATATCAGGGAAAATAACAGTAACAACTGGCCCAGCAGAACATAAAACAGCCCCAGACCTAAACTAAAAAAAACTGGCCCACACACTGACCTGTTAGACCAGCCCATTGCATGATTGCCCTTTAGGCCAGTCCAACCTTGATCCGGGGTGTCTCTGGGATTCTTGGTTGCTATTACATTTGCAAATGTTTCAATGCGATGTGACCTTTTGGTTTGAACTTGTTGGCACTACGAACATTACTTAGTAGTATCTTTAGTATTTGGGAGGAGAGACTCACTGCTCCAGGGCAAAGAAGGGTGGACACTACTCATTCTTGGGCTGAGGGGAAGGGCTGCTGGATCAGGGAGACCTGTAAAGGGCGGTCTTGTCAGCTCCTAATCACACACAGCTTTGCATTCTGATACCTGTTTTCTGATACTTATAATGGGAAAAGGAAATCAACAGGAAACAGAAGGCAATGATTAGGATGGGCTGGGGGCTAGCGAACCTGGCTTGGACAGTCAGAGCTCTATGGTCAGATTTATAATCAGTGGCGCCTATTGGGGAATCATTAGAGAGCTGTGCCAGTCCTGATTTGAAGGGCATAATTAAAGTAATGTAAAATACAGTCACATTTGAGAGCATGTACCTTAAACAAATATTAATTATACATCAGCTCAGTGCTAGAATCACAGATGTTATTATACATCTCAGCTTCTCAGTGACAAGTAAAGATGTATTCTAAGTGAAACACATTGTGTAAACTAGTTGATGTGCCCCTCTTGCGCTTACCCTACCCTTGTACAGAGGTTCCTGCCTCCCTGCCAAATTCTTCCCCAGACTTTAATTGCATTAGTCTCCAAGCGCACCTGCATCCCCTTTCAAGCAATGGTTCATTCCCAATGACTTTAGTGGCATTACCATTTAACAGTCTCGTGCGCTCCACCTAGAAATGGTTCCTCCGCAAAACTTCAATGGGATCGAACTTCTGCATCTCCCTTTCAATAGTGGCTCAGCTCATTTACTTCAATAGAATTTCTGACCCAGAAACCTGCATCAATCTCCCAAAAAGGGTGCACATCAATTGACTTCAATGGGATCAAACTTCGCATCGCTCTCCTATAAATGATTACCCTCTTTTACCCTCTTCCAGAAATAATCCAACCTTCCCATGGAGACACCAAACATCCACATCAACATTTGAACAGTTTCACCTCCCTTGACTTCCATGCTATCATGCTGAAACATCACACTTACAACAGTGGTTCATCTCTACTGACTTCTGTGGCATCAAACTACCTTATCACTCCAACTCGGGATCTCCTTCATTGACTTTGATAACATCACTTTGTAATAGCTTTCATGAATTGCATCATAGCAGGGCGCAAACCACCCGTTGAAGGCCACAGCAAAACCACAAGTTACAGCCAACAGCTGGAATCAACTTCCTGACCGTCTCAGCACGCCCTCCAGATAAGACTCCGCTCTCAAGAGTGCACTAGAACCCACAAATTGATATTGACAACAAGTGCCTCTCCCTGTGGGACGCTCCTGGTCCTACAATTGGACCTCTCCATCCTTAGGTTGGGAACAATGGTGTCATTTGAGGGAGTTCATATAAACTGTACACATTTTAGCTTCTCTCTCTTGACGTTCTAGATACCAGTTGGAGAGGAGATGTACTGCCAGAATCTGGTCTTGCTTTGACTTCACTACCATGTCTATGCAATCCCTAGTTCAGCATCCCAAGTCCACAAGCAAGTAATTCGCATACAGCTTTCTACCGGGACGTAAGGAAGAAAACACACCAAAGGTCAAAATAATGAGTCATTACGCTAAATGATGGAGCCTCCCTGCAGAATGTGATGAGGGGGCCCCTGGATCTTGCATATTTCACTGATATTCATGGAACTTGGGCTGAATGGGGCCCACTTAAAGGGTTGTGGGGCCCCCTCGAGGGTTGGGGCTTTTCTGCACCGCAGGCTCTGCAGGGGCCTACGTTACGCCCCTGTGAGAGTAGACTGTACAGCACGCATACACCCAGGTACTCTTATGAAAATAGTAACCAAACTTAACTGCTAACAAAGATAATTCACACAAAGGCTGCACAGGAGTGTGCCAGTGCTGTTTCAGAGACAAGACTAGTGCGTCTTTTGTGTTCACTGATGCACCTGAAGAGTACCTGGAATTGTGAACAATAAGTGAACGATGCTGTTGTTCAACTGCACCCATGCAGTTCACATAGCATATTGTTAGAACAGAAGATAACTGTTGCAAAGGTAGGTGCACTGCTGCCTATATTTCTAATAACTGCTCTTGCACAGTGTGTATGATCTTCACTTTCTCTTGTTATCTTTCCCTGTTGCTCATTGTGTATCTTCTCCCAAACCCGCTGTCAGGCCCAAGAAAACATGAACTTTTGAAAACTAGTGGACAGAAGACCAAAAGCTCTCCACTGATGGCCCCTGTGCATTCCCCCATTCTATTGAAAGCAACCCCAAGATACCACCTTCTGGGCGGTGCTAATATCAGGATAGGAGAGAGTAAGACTATGCTTTGCTTGGCAATGTGCTGAGAAGTCCGGCACTTGCTTCCGCACACCTTGATCTTTGTTGGCTTCAATGACATCATAATGTAGTTTCACGCTCCCAACAGCAGTTCAACCCCATTGACTTCAAAGGCATCAAACGACCTTATTACACCAACAATAGTTCACCTCCCTTGACTTTTTTAATAACTTTTCACAAACCTTCATCACTCAAACTAATGCTTCACTTGCACAGATTTAAGCATCATCGCCCTACCAGCAATAGTTCATGCCTCTTGTCTACAAAGAAATTCCACTCCAGTGGGCCAGCACAGGCCTCCAGCAATGGTTCAGCACCAGAAGCAAACTTTAGCGTCACTCTTTGAGCAGAGGTTCAGCTCCATTTGAACTGCACCGTTACTGACACAAAAATATTTAGGTTTGACCTTAATGGCATGCAGATGCAACACTGACAATGACAAAATAATGCCACTATTTTCCCTGAAATGACTTATGAAAATGAACTTGTCCAGGCAACTGCCAGGGAAAACAAGTGCCATTGTCAAACATGGGCATTGGGTTTGCTTTGACACCTTCATCCACCCACAGAACTGTGAGCCACTCAGACATAGAAGGCCACTGATAGTGACACATGTTTTACAGCAGCTCCAAGGACCATCGCTGTCAGAAAGAGCCAGCAAGTGATGACCTGTGTGAGGCCATTAATATTCAGGACTGTGGGGGCTAATACTGTTCATTACTATTCAGAACCATCAATGAGCATTGGCTTGTGGGACCTCCGATGCTTGCTACTGTGTGGATTCTGCAAAGTCAATTGTTCTCCATGATTCCTGTAGACATCCTTTTCATTTAGTACCATCGTTATATCATATCACAGGTTAATCATGGTTTAATGTGATATGATTTTCAAAGTATATTAACCACTTGAATGTAAAAACAAACAGCATGTGGAATCATTCCATTTGCAGATAAATGTAAATTGCATATCAGAATTATTTTTATTCATATTGAGGGTGCATATGAGGCAAACAGTGGTGCTGACAGGATACAGGTAAATGGTTGTGAGCAGTACATATTAGGTTCTTGGTTCAGACGATAAAAGCATATAACCCTAGCTGAATACATTTAATAAAATGCAAGCATAGGGAGCAGTGTTACCAATCAGCTTCAGTTTTTGATTTAAACAGTTCAGTCCAAATGTTTTGCTGGTTGGCATTTCGACCCTCAGGCTAGAGTCCACAGGTCATCATCAGGACAGAAAGGGAGGCATTGAGAGTCCTGTATCTTCTATGTCGTTCTAGCATCGGATCAATCACAAAACATATAGTGCACTGCAATTTAGCAAAAACCAGCAGCCTATCCTCAACTAGTCTTCTATGGTACTTTTATCTTCATGATGACTATCCTATGCATGCACATCATGCAACGTCCAATACTGCTTCTTTACCCGTTAAATACCATGTAGGAATTTTTGGTTAAACAAAAATTCAAGTGGATATGCTGGGGCCAGCTATACAACTTTCAGATAGTGTCAACTCATGCTTGACAGTAGATCAACAAAAAATGCTACCCATCTGCAGTTCGAGTTGGTCAAACAACCCTTTGAATGACGGATTCCTCAGAGTGAAGAGAGCCAGTGGTATGAACATGGAACACACTTGTTTTCCAGATGGTCTCGATCGTTCTTTACCTCTGGTAGACTGACTGCTTTGCACCTTACACCCACCATAACCTCTAATAAAACAACCACAACTTCCTTGTGAGGAAGCCAGCCCCATAACCACAATGCAATTAACTCAGTCAACCACAAATGTGACGGAAGTCTTTTCTCAAGCGATCTGTCTCATTTATTGACCCACACGCGTACCAACACAATACCTTCATCAATGAACTTCGCAACAAAGACTTTTCTAGCAGAAGCTAGACATCACGTTTGGTGCTCCAAACAACCACAATTATTAATACGAATAATGATCCCAAGTATATCAACAGCCTGAAAAATCCTCTAAACAGAACCAGAGGATTAGTCAAAAATACAAAAAAGCAGCAGCCACAAAAAAATAACATTCTACACATAATTCCAAATTATGATAAACTAGTCACAAGCCTCGCCTAAAACTATCTGAAGATGTGGGAAGGCACAGACAGCCTAGCACCTCAATCTGATCATTACATCTTTTTTCTCTCTCCAGGAAAGCATCTTTAGACACTTTGTCTTACTTCAGTCCTATCTTAGAATAGAACATAGAGTAACTCATCTCCAACACCAAGGCCTTGTCTTATTCCAGAGACCCCTAAACTCAATCTCTTGTAAAGAAGCCTGCAATCCCCCGTACAAATATTACTTGACATCAATAACTCATCCCTTGGCATAAGATACATTTCCTCCTGCTCTCAAAGTAGAACCTGTCTGTCTGCAGACCTCAACAGTCCTGACGATAACTGACCCTTCACTGATCTACTTTTTTGACAAACGTTATTGAAAAATGCATGGCTATTCAACTGGAAAAAAATCTGTTAAAAAAACCAGCCTGCGTCAATCTGGCTTTAAATTTGGGCATAGCACAAAAACCTCCATGCTCAATATTATAGATTTTAAGAAAACAAACATTTTATGCTAGTATTCTCTAAACAGTGTGATACCTTTGCACTATTAAGCACAATACCCTCCTCCACACTGCACAGAATAGAATGGTCTTTGATGATACGCTACTTAATTTGCTCTGGTCTTAAATATTAACTGATCCCAATGCATAAAACAATATGAAACTCTATAAGCTCCATCACTGTCTCCTTGTATACCACAGTTCCATCCTTCTTTCTGTCTCCTGCTATTTGACATATAGTGAACCACTTGGGGAAATATTCTCCAAAACTGGGGTCAACTTCCACCAATATGTAGATGAGCTCTGTCTAACAATTGACAGCACTGACAACATTGATGCTTTAGCCCAGTGTATCTCAAACATCCGATCATGGATGTTCCAGAAGAATTCATGATAAATGAAAACATGCATTTATTCTTTGTTCGCTTAATATATTTCAATGGCCTTCCCATATAACTAAATTGATAATTGACATGCCTTGTCAAGATTTAATAAGATTGTTAAATGAGGAGCGCAATGCTGACCGGCTGAGAGAGGCTGCTACCACGCCCCCTTGCTTCCTCCTCCGCCAACGTCAGACGCCGCGGAAGCTGAGCGGTGTTCGCCGATGCCACCGATGCCGGCGAAAAAGTCCCGGAGAGGCTGACCGTCGTCAATGCTGACGCTGAGACGGAGAGCTTAAGCCACGGAGGCCCCCTGCAAGGTCACGCCACACTCGCGACTCTTTTCCAGCCTCGCCGGCTCCCCGCATCACAGCCACGGTGACAGGAGGTGACAGAAGGGAAAGCTGGGGCTCCGGCGAACTGAGGGGAACTGAGCGCAAGAAAGAAAAATCAATGAATAGCAGCTGACGGCGACAGCCTTTTACAAAATATAAGGCACAAGGCAGAAGGCTGAAGACTCGCAGACAGGGGTAGTGCATTGGACACCCCCGGTTTGGCCCCTACCTCTTTTTTTTTTTTTTTTGGGGTATTTTTCGGTCTCCTAACTGAACCATCGCTGGACCACCAGGTTTTCTCTCCAAGTAGGGGTAAGTGGGGGTCTTTTTTTCCCCCCTTTCTACTGGTATATGGGGGACCCCCACACACCACATACTACTTGGTTGAGGACCGCTGGGGAGGCTCCAAGGGGCAGTTCTTTGGCCAATTAACTGGAGGTACACTGTGATTGAGACATTATGCAAAATCTTACTAAAGGAGCTAAAGGTTTTGCTCAATCTGAATGCCCAAATCTGGGCCAAAAAGGAAAAAAGCACGCAGGCCAGGCAGCAGCCCGTTCCAATCGTGCTGCAGCCTTCAGGAAGGATTTGCCCCTGCATACTGAAATTGCTGAGATGGCAAGCACTGAGGCCGCCAAGCAAGACCACCAGGGGACAGAGCTTGATTCAGCAATTAGCCCGGAAGAGGTGGCCTCCTCTAGCGCCGACATATTCAATCTTTCGGATTCAATTAGAGCATCAAATTCCATGCTGGACGGAGCAGTAGGGGAAATTAAAGATCTTAGAAAGTACCCTCTTTTCTTTAAAGCTAAGCCTGGTTTGTCATCGGGTGGGTTGGCGCAGGATACGGTAGGCAATGATCCCCTAGCAGTGGTTAATTCATTGGACTCACGTCGGGAGACTCTAAACTTGGCTTGCCATTCCCCCTCATTGGCGTCAGGCCTTCAAAGAGATGAAGAGGATCTCGGGATTTCTGCCGTTCAGCCCATCCCGGTGGTCTCAGGGACATCAGCTAGGTCTATGCCAGCGGAGTCAACTCCACCAGACCCAGAGACCTTTTAGTCAGAGGACAGGCCTAATTTGATTTTGGCTAATCCCTCACAAAACACAAGCTCTTTTTCCATGCAATGGGATGCTAAAAGTCTTCTTAATTTAATTCTAGAAGAAATTCGGGATTTGAAGGCCTCCCAATCGGCCGAGATTGAGGTAATTCATGCCCGCCTGACCAAAATTGAGGAAAACATGGCCTAGATCCCGGCACGGTTACAGGAGGCCGAAACCAGGATCTCGCAATTGGAGGACCAAGTGACATCGATGAATCTAAAAGTCGCCACTTTCCAGAGCCAGAAAACCGCTCTGGAATACAAGTTGGAAGAGTTAGAAAACCACTCCAGGCGTTCCAATCTTCGCATTTTAGGTATTCCAGAGGGCATTGAGGGACAGCAGACTCTTCAATGGGTTGATTCATTTATAAAGAAAAGCGTCCTCCCAGAATTTAAAGGCGACCTGACCATAATACGAGCTCACCGCGTTCCAGCACATCTTCCTCCCAATGCCAAATTCCCACGGACCATCCTTGTCAACTTTGGGGACTTTAGAGTTAAGGGACAGATCTTAACACGGGCCATTAAACAAAGACAATTTACCTCAGCAGAAGTCCCACTATGCCGTATTTTTTCGGACATGTCTGCCTCTGCAGCTAAAAGAAGGAAAGAGTTTGTTAAATTGTTACACCTTTTTAAAGAACAGGGAGCACAGGCGATGATAGCCCAACAGAATAAGCTGAAGGTGCTCGTCAAGGGCAGATTCCATATCTTTTGCAGTGTCCCGGAAGCACAGGAACTTTTGCATCAAATTTCCTCGGAGAAATCTTAATGGCGTTCGGATTCTGTTCCCTTTCTTTCCTTCTTACCTGGGAAGGGCTATGAGCTGTTCGTAGGTGGACTTCTGCTGTTCTTTTTTTTTTTTCTTTCCCTTCTCTCTGTTTTTCTTTCTGTTGTTCTATTTTCTATTTTTCTCTCTTTTGGGGGGGCCTTTTCTCCTTTTTTTTAATTTTACACTGTTTAGCCCGTGTTAAGTTGCTTAATGGTAGGGAGAGGAGGAGAGCGAGGGGCGTGGGTTGTCCGGTAGCATCTGGCACTAAGTCATTGTGCCAATAGTAGGGTGGGTGGGTTAGCGTGTCAAGGTTGAGCAGGTATGGCCATCTGCTCACAACGACATTGGGTGGAGGGTGGAGTCACAGGGGTGGAAAGGGAGCATGGGGGAAAAAATGAAATCCATATTTTAAGTTTACATTCATCGGATTATTGTTATGTGAAAGTAAAAAAGGGGCACATGTCCTTTCGACTAGAAGTTGGGTTGGAGGCTCTTCTTCTTCCGAATCAGTGAAAGGTATATTTTTAGATTATGTGGATTCTTAGAAATTTGTCCTCTCCATGTAAATGGGAAATAAGGAGATACTGAAAGTGGTTTCGTTCAATGTGAATGGCCTCAATAACAAGAGAAAAATGCGGGCCATTGAGGCTTGGATTAAAACAGAGAATCCCTCGGCCATTCTAATACAAGAGACCCACATTCCAGCTGGTAAAATCTCAGATTTTGCAATGTTTAGATCTTGAGCAGCCTATAGGGGTTTCTCCTCATCCTCTGCAGCACATAGGGGTACGGCGATTTTTCTTAGTAAAAAATTCCAGGCTGAGGTGGTTAGCTCTGCAAGCGATCAAAGTGGTAAATGGTGTTGGGTCACCTGTAATATGGATCACTGGCCTTTGACGCTTGCTAGTATATATGCCCCGGTAGAGGATAATCCTCTCCCATATGAGGAACTTTTTCAATCATTAATTCAAGTTCCGGGAGATCTGATTGTGGGGGGGGGATTTTAATTTGCTAATGAACCCCAATATTGATTCCTCATCTAACTCAAAAAAACAGTCAAAACGTAAAACTTTGAAAACTACATAATTATAGTTCGATGCTCGATCTTGTCGATACCTGGCGAACTGCATTTCCTTCGGAAATTGCTTATACCTGCTTCTCAGGGAGATTTCACACCTTTTCACGTATTGATTTTTTTCTTATTTCCAGGAAATTGGTCTTTCTACAACAGAACATTCTCCAAAATGGTTTTTCAGACCATGCTCTGTTGGTTTTAGAGTTAGCATTGGGTAAAGGCAGTTCATTCTCTAAAAGGTGGTTGTTAAATCGACAATATTTGCTAGAGGAAAATTGGGTGGCTTCTACTAAAATACAAATCTCAGAGTTTTTCGAGCGAAACCATGATTCCGCACCATTCCACGTGATATGGGATTCGTTCAAAGCTTTTTTTCGAGGCCTAGTCATAGGTAAAGATGCAGAGAATTCTAGAAAAAAGAAAGAAGAAAAGCGGATACTAGAACATAAAGTGCAAAGAGCTCTGGATAGATTTCTCTTTAATCCCTCGGCCTCAAATAAACGTCAGTGGGATCAGGCTAAGAGGAATTTGACTGAAATATACTATGTTAAAAGTGATTCCCTTTTCCAACAGGATAGGCAAAAGATATATGAAGAAAGCAATTACACAGGGAAATTCTTGGCATGGCAGGCTAGGGAACGGGCCGCAAGGAATCAAATATTGGCATTAAGATGCCCCACCTCTGGCTCTCGTTCTGAGGATTCGGAAGAAATAGGAGATATAATGGTCCAACATTACAAGAATATTAATGGCCAACAACTATCAATAGATATATCTTCTCTGGAAGATTTTCTTCAGGAATTTGAAGTGCCCGTACTATCGGAGGAGGATAAAGGGCATATGGTGAGTCCTTTTACAAAAGATGAGTTAGGGGTGGTCATTAAAAATCTCTCTAATGGTAAAGCTTGCGGCCCGGATGGTCTGCCAGCCGAATTTTTTAAAACGTTTTTAGATGTAATTGTGGATTATCTACTATTAATTATAAATTCAATTTTAGAGGGTGGTCCTATTCCGTTGTCATTTAGAGAAGGAAGTGTAGTCAGTTTTTTTAAAAAAAGGCAAAAATAGTGAAGATCCCAACTCATATCGTCCTATTACGCTTTTAAACTCCGACTACAAAATATTAACTAAACTTTTAGCTAATCGTTTTAATGGAATTGCTTCATATTTAATTCATCATGACCAAAATGGTTTTATTGCTGGAAGGCAGCTTGGCACGAACACGCACTTTTTAGTGGAGGCACTTGACTATTTTGCTACCCAGAAGATACCAGCATTAGTGCTGTTTTTAGACGCCGAAAAGGCATTCGATTTGGTGATCTGGGAATCTTTATTCTGTATCCTGGGTAAATTTGGTATCCCCTCTAAAAGCACAGGGTTGGTTGAGAGGCTATATTCGAACGCTGAGGCTAACATTATCATTAATGCCGTTAAGGCTGGTCAAGTGAAAGTTAAAAGGGGAACCAGACAGGGATGTCCGTTATCCCTGGTGCTATTCGCCTTTTTTATTGAGCCTCTCGCGATAGCCATAAGGAATAACATGGATATCTGTCCTCCGCTTCCCAATATGGGTAAAATAAAATTATATGCGGACGATATCATGCTCATCATAAAGCCAGAGATGGAAGTACAGGCAAAGGCCTTTCAGATTTTTGAACGCTACGAGGCATTTGGTGGGTATAAAATTAATTTTTAAAAAACTGAAATATTATTATGCGGTGGTGGGGCTTCCAGGGATCTACACCCCGATATCATCTCATGTTTAAACACAAATCCGAAGAGATATCTAGGGGTTCACTTCTCACCATTGATTTTGGAATTATATGACTTAAATTTTGCTTCACTACTGCGAAAAGTTCAAGATCTGTTTATTCGATGGAACTCTCTTCCATTGACTATTTTAGGTAGGGTGGCTTTGATTAAAATGTCAGTGCTTCCACTTTTTAATTTTCTCTTTTCAGCAATTCTATGTGTTTTAGTTAATTCCTTCTTTATGAAATTAGAATCTATGTTTACATCTTTTCTATGGGCCAAGAGGGTCCCCCGAATCGCACTGAGCACTTTATATGAGGAGCGGGCAAATGGTGGGTTAGCTCTCCCCAATCTGAAGGAGTATCACTTTGCATATTTTGCACAATATATGTTTAAATTTAAGCAGGAAACACAGTCGGGTTTTTTTGTAATTTTTTTTATGAATCTAATCTGCAAGGAAAATCAGATCCACTGCCCACTATCAATTTTTAGATCTCCTAAATTAGTACGCTATAAGTGTTTACATTAGTTTTATCATAAACGTCAGGCACTGTACAGAAGATATTCTATCTCAGTAATTAATTGTTCAACTCCGATAGCGGGTCTTATTTCCTCTGCAGGAATTAAAGATTCATCTATAATCATTCAAAATTGGACCAAGGCAGGGTTTCAGAAACTTTCGGACTTCCTGCGGAATGATAGATGGTTAAATATAAGCGAAATGTCTCGATTAATCCCCCGTGATTTTCTTCTCCTAGGGTCATATAACGTTCTTAGGAAGTTTCCTAGTAAATTGGACCTGGCTCAGATTATTTGTCAGAAAAGTTTAGTCCATGATTTATTAGAAGACATGGTTTTAAAGAAACCTGGGGAATGGAAAAACGTCTAGCCTCAATCAAAGGGAAAGATCTAGAAGCGAAGGCTATAATTAAATGGGAAAAATATGAGGAGTTGGAAATTACTGCGAATGTCTGGTCTACAATTAATAAATTAAATTTCAGTACGGTCAGAGTGGCTAATTGGCAAAGGATGCTATTTTTTAGTAAGTGGCTACTGTATAGAACCCCTAGCTTTATAGCTAAGGCCTACCCAAATCAAATCGGGGCAGTCTTTCCGGTGCCACAATTACCCTTCCGCTAATTGGACGCATATAATATTACAGTGCCCTCTGATCCAGAAATTTTGGATCGACATTTTTGAGTATTTAGCAACAGATTGTATATTAATAAGTGAGCCCAATGCTCTTTTGATAGTGCTGGGTTATGATCCAGACCTCAGCCTACCAGACAAAACGATTAAACTCCTATATATCAGAATGGCCGTCGCCAGATCACTTCTACTTCAAAGATGGCGAACGGATTTAATACCTTCAAAAAATGAATGGGTTCGGAAAATGGCACAGGTCAAAAGAAGTGAACGAGCGTATGCCTTACGAACGGGTGGGCTGAAGAAGCTTGATAAGATTTGGGCTGAGTTTTTTAATGGCGATGCTTAAACTGTAGAACCGGTATCGGAGCTCTCATTGGTAGTGTCCTGCATTTTATGAGTTTTAGGGAAAAAAAAGTAGTAATATGGTATTTCGTTTAGAATAGTTCTTCCGATCTTAAGTAAATTATATAAGATCAAGTCACACTCGTTATATACCTTTTTACTTGGTGCATATTCTAGGAATGCAAGAACTAAGGATCTGTTCAAATTGATAGTATTATGTGGCAATGGATTTTTTTTTAAGACAATGGGTGTCTTTCCTTGTGGATTGAAAATTTAGTGCTCGATTTGACAGCTGTTGAATCTCTGATTAGGTGTTTTTATGTTAAATTATATGTCCTGCAATTCTGATGTTATTGATGAATTTTCATGAATGTATATTAAGAGGTTAATTTATGGATTTCAATATAAAAAAATAAATTAAAAAAAAGATTGTTAAATGAGCTAAATATCTTGATTTACTGTTGGACATATATCTCAATCTTGACATGCACATAGGTTCAGTCACTAAAACTATCATACTCCAAATAAAGCTACGCTGCAAAATCAAAAAACGACAAGTACCACCCTAGTGGGTGGGAAGGGTATGCCAAGACATGGGTCCCATGCTCACTGTATTATTGGAGCCCAACTGACGAGCACCAATCAGGGCAAAACCTGTCTTGGGTTGTTTGTGTTCTGGTTCAGGGATGACCTGGCCTTGCAGTTTAAGCTGGACTGTTCCTATTGGAGCAGGGTCAAGAATGATTTGCATATGGGTGCGTCTAAGCTGAGATGGTATGGTGGGCATAAGAATGATGGGTTGGAATGCTACCCTGAGTTATTGCCAGTGGTTAGACTTATTGTAAGCATTGCTCCCATCACCTTTGTGTGTTTGATGTACCGCCCTATGTGGCAAGAGTATGTGCAGACATGGGTCCTGTGCTCACTGTGCCACTGAAACCAAGCTACAACCAAAAGACAAGCCCCAGCCAGGAAAACTGGTATTGTGTTGCGTTTTTCGGTTCATGGAGGACCTGGCCTGGCAGTTTGAGCAGGACAGTTCCTATTCTAGTAGGATCAAGACGGATTTGCATATGGTTGGGCCCAAACTGAGGTAGTACAGTGAACAAAAGAATGATGGGTTGCAATGCTACCCCATGTGATTGCCAGTGTTAGGCTTATTTCAAGCATTCCTCCCGACACCTTTTGTGTGTTTGATAATTTTCTGACCTCATAAAATTCGATACCCTGGGTCTCGGAATTTACCAGGTGCAATAATTATGGAGCTTAACATTGATGCTTTCTGCATCAAAACTTCCATTTAATGCATTTTCCCCCGGTATGCATGTCTGGTATGTATGGACAGTATGCTGTGGTCCTACACTAATAATGATTTGGGGGAAGGAAAAGTGGAATCTGGAAAGAGTGGTTAAAGTCCAAGCACTCAAACAAGCTTAAAAGAAGAAAAATCAAAATTCTTCTCCAAAAGAAGTTGGGATTTTCTTTTGTAAGAGAGTAGATGTGTATTCTCTCTCTCATGCTACTCATTCACATGCTCAATGTTACACTGTTGAGGTTTTATCTAGAATGTGACGGTTTGAACGATCGGAGGACTTGCATGCCCAGTACTCCTCTAGCGTTTTGGTGGGCTGCATTACTTTAAGCTGGCTCTTCATATTACGATTTGGGTGTGATCCACTCAATCTTGAATTTCCACAAGTTATTTGCCAGAGAGGAGTAGAGTTCTATGGCCACTACCTTATTCTTGTTCTAATTTGAAAGACTTTGGGATAGTACAACCAGTATTGAATTTAAGGTCAGTAAACAGGTATGTCTGACTTTTCCCTTCCGAATGTTGACAATACAGTCTCTTCTGCTTTTCATTGTTCCTGGAGATAACACCGATTTTACTATCCCACAGGAGGTTTCTAAGATTCGTAGAACATGATTCTTACTACCAGTTTGCAGTACCTCTCTTTGCCTAGTTGTGATAAGTAGTAGAACTATTGATTGCTTATCTTCCTAACCTTGATGTATGAGTTATTCCCTGTTTAGATAACTGGTTAATATCTGTTTCAATGTGGAAGCAGATACAAATCTTGTATGTGTGACTCTGGAGCAACATGGTTTTATATTAAATCAAGCTGATGGAGCAAGGATTCACAAATGAGACTTGCTCGTACGCAATCTCCTCGTAGTATTAATTTATTAAACTTGTATTGTCCCTATTAATCCTTGCATACACTACACGAATAGTAAGGATGCTTGCCTATGTGTTTAACTAACGAATAACGCTTGTCTATAATCTAAAATGGCCGCTAAAGCGCGGGAACCTTACTGCGCATGTCTCATCCATATCACATGGTGTGACGTCTCTTCTTGCTTGGTGGGAAATTTCTGCTTCTGTGCAGTGTGCATTAAAATGGCTGCTTGATGTTTTCACATGCTTCAGCTTGCTCTCATGTCATTATTTAACTGTCGTTTCTCTAACGCTACTAATGCGGGATAGAATTTATAATTAAATGGGAATAGAGTAGAAAGAGTGGGCATACAGTGAAACATTTTATTTGTGATTTTAATGTTTTCTTCTTTGACTTTTATTAGCTCGTAAACTTGGGCCTGGGTTTGGTGAACTGAAAGCTCGTGTGACAAAGATTCTGCACATGCGCCCTGAGAGGCTGACGAGAAAGGAAGAGATGAAGTCAACTTGGACATCATCCAAGGCCATGACCTGTTGGCCGACACCACAACATACCAAGATGTTCTCGTCGAAATAAACATTTTATATGAATAAATTGTAAATTTTGTCATGAGACGGGTGGGAAATAAAGCAAATGTATTAAATTGAAGGGGCGGTAGTTTAAAAACAATAGGCTTCAGAAATACAAGACAAATCAATATGGTGTGAGAATCCACCCCCTGTCCCTGTCCAATCAGAAGTAGTGGTCCCATATTTTAGCAACATTAAGGGGAGGTACATGGGCATAGAAGGGTATAATAGATATAGAATTAGTTTATTAGTTAACTTAGCACAGAACGCTAAGAAGAGCTCCAGACTGCCAAGCTGATCGATTGCAGACTGAACCGCTGTCCAGAGAGGTCCTGAGGAGGGGGCGGCGGAGTCCATTAGAAGGAAGGCACGGGAGAATCGAGGAGAAGTCGAGTATCAGAGAGGGGAACGACGCAGGCGTCGTTGTAGAGAGGTCACCGGTCCTGTTCTGATCCTGGAAGAAGTCTTTGCTCTTCATCCTTCCTGGGACCTATTCTTTCCAACTCCTTGGCCAAGGGGTTTGGTTCTCGCACTTAGGTAAATATAATGCAACCTTTAGTTGCTCTGCTGTCTCTATCCTCTCCTTTTCTGAGGAACCGTCATTGATTAGCAATAGTTATTCTATGCTTCATCTTGGGTATTGCGATTAAGTACCGTGTGGTTCTGTATTTTATTTTTTATTATTTTATTTATTTTATTTGAAGAGTTTTATATAGCGCTGGCTAGACCCGTAGGTATCAGAGCGCTTTACATGAGGATCGTTGCGTTACAAGTTACAAATTACATCAGTTCCCAGAGCACAGTAAAAAATAGGCAAAAAAAAATGTTACAGTAATTCGTCGAAGGGAGGGGGAGGAAGGAGACACGGCGGGGAGACACGGCGGGGGACTCTGCTAAATCTTAGATAAACATTTTAAAACTTCCTGACTCAGTGGTTATTTCAGGATTATGTACTATAATGAATGTCACTCATTTTAAATTTCCCAATTAGCAAAGGATTCATTGGTAAGTCATTACTCTTCATTCAGAAGGTAATTGGTAGCAGGGATTTTGATAAAGTGTAACAACTGATAAAACCCAGCGTAAGTATTAGCGTAGTATGAATGTATGGGCCCAAGTGAGTATCTGGTGTATGAATGCTGTTTGCTAATATCGCGCTGGATCAAAGCCAAGTCATCCCCATCTCAGGTGAGGGATTTTCCATATGTTGATGCCCATTTCATAACACATTTGGGACATGTGTTCCTGCCAGTAGGCAGAGCCGTTTGGCTACAGGATGGTTTGAGAAGAATACTAGACTCTACACAGGTGCCAGCTTGTTAATGGTTATAATTTCAAGGCCATATGGCTTCCACAACAGCTGAGGTTACATGTGCCCAAGTGCATCAGATACATTTGTTGTATCATTAAATGGAATAATTGTGAGACCTGTCATCCTTAGAGAGGTCTTTCCCCAGACTTTTTTCATTTTACCTCCTGTTTTTGATGATTCTTTTTGTTGGCCTTAGGACTCTGAGTACTTTACCACTGCTAAGCAGTGCTAAAGTGCATGTGCTTCTCCCCTAAACATAGTGACATTGGTGTATACCTGATTGGCCTATTTGATTGACTTGTAAGCCCCTTGTAAAGTGGTATAACATATACCCAGGACCTGTAAGTCAAATGTTACTAGTGGGCCTACAGCACTGATTGTGCCACCCACATAAGTAGCCTTTCAAACCTGTTTCTGGCCTGCCATTGCAGTATCTGCATGTGCAGTTTACTGCCACTTTGACTTGGCATTTAAAACTACTTGCCAAGCTTTTAACTCCCCTTTTATTCGATATAAGTCACCCCTAAGGTAGGCCTTAAGTAACCCTAAGGACAGGGTGCTATGTAAGTAAAAGGTAGAACATGTACTTTTATGTTTTGCATGTCCTAGTAGTGACAAACAGCCTATTTCGTTGTTCACTACTGTGAGGCATACTCCTCTCACAAGCCAGCATTGGGACTTCCTTAATACACTTATAAAATGTAATTCCTGATCAGAGAGGAGTAGCTTTATCATGTTTCATATCTTTGGAATGGTAATGACAAATCCTCCTTACTGGTGAAGTTGGATTTAACATTACTGTTTTAGAAATGCCACTTTTATAAAGTGGACATTTCTCTGCACTTACTGCTCTATGTGTCTGACAGACTGTCTCCAATACACATCTGGGGTGGGTGATAGCTACATTTTGTGAATTCCCTCTAGACATCCACAAACACAGGAAGGTGAGGCTCATCCGCGTTCTGAGCACTCATCTGTATTCATCTGCATTCTGATGGGTCTTCCTGGGCAGGGAGGAATGGGGATGGGGGTGACACTTCAGTAGGTAGTGTCCTGTCCACACACACAGCACTGATTTACCCCCCACAGATAGCCTGGCAGACAGGACTGGGTTGAAAGGGATCCTTGTGCACTTCCAAGAGCTGCTTTGAAGTCAGCCCCTCCTTCAAAGACACTTTTGGGTAGAAGTACTGTGTCTTTGACCCCCTAAAATCAGACACTTCTGTATCTTGAACTGTACCTCTGCCAGAAGGACTGCTGTGCTGTTTAAAGGGCTCAACTGGACGGCATTTTCTGGAAGACCTGCTTTTCTGCTTGTTGTCCTGCTGCTTCCTGGCTCCGCTGAAGGAGAGCTGGACTCTGCCTTCTCTCCAAGTGATTTCCAAGGGCTTGCTGGCTTGCCTCCTGTTTTCTGAAGTTTCAGGGACACAAAATATGTTCTACACTTCTGCTGGTGCTGCTGGACTCTGGCTTATGTGAGTCCTACACTTGCCTTAAGTGGCCTCTCTGAGTTCTGGGCCTCAGAAGTGGGTTCTGCAGCAGTTTGGCTAAAAAACCGACACATCGTCACCTTTGCGCCAATCAAAACTGACACATCCCCTTCGACGCCGAGGCTGTTCAACAACAGCGGTTATACAGCCTGCACGACTCCATGACAACGCATTGCCTTCACTTCAGCAAAGCTCGAAATTGATGCAGTGGCCCGGCTGCATAGAAAAGATCAATGCATCGTGCCCTCAGTGCCGACGCTTTGCTCCATCCAAGGTACTTTCTCAGTGAGCCCTGCATGGGTCCTGTAGTAGGCCTGCCCTCCATCGCAGTTGGCCTGTACTTTGGATTTGCACAGGTCCCTCGTGACCTCAAGTAACTTTTTGACCGCTAGTGACTTCTAAGCACTGTTTTTGTATTTAATCTTTAAAACTTCATATCTCAAATTCTACTGATTGGATTCTTGTTGTTTTGGTCTTGTTTTACTCACATAAGTATTCTCTATTTTTCTGTGTGGAGTCTTTTTGTGGTGTATTCATTGTGTTAATCTGAGTGTGTATTGCACAAATACTTTATTCATTGCCTCTTTAGATCAGCCTGACTGCTCTGTGCATGGCTACCAGAGGGTGAGCACAGGTTATCTTTTAATGTGTATCTAGCTTACCCTGACTCGAGTGGTGGTTCATGCCTGGCCTGGGTCATACCTCAGCCAACCAGGAATCCTATTTCTAACACTAATGATCTCAGCAATAGGAGCTTATGAATGCTTGATTCCATTCCAGTCAGTCCAAACATCAAGGAGGAGATGAGTTGGTGGTTGGAAGTGCACTATTTGATGTAGGAGATTCCCTATGCCCCCTCTTCCCCAATAATTCTAGCAACAGACACCAGCCAAGTACAGGTGAGCTGGGTGCCGAAGGAAGCAAACCAATCCTCCAACTGAACAGAGCTGACAGCAATGCACAGGAATCTTTTCCACTTTGTTTCCCTTCTGGTGGGGAAGAGAGTTCTAAATCACGCTTACAATCTAATGGCGAAGAGCAATTTGAAAAGACAAAGGGGGCACATTGTCCTTTGCTGAACAAAACTGCCCTTGATATTTGCTTTTTGGCATAAATACACCCCATCTGGATGCTCTGCTGGCAGTTTATCTTCTGGGGAGGAAGAATATGCATGGCAATAATTTAAGCAGATATTTTCCATCATCAGTCCACCTTGACTACTCTCAGACATTTTTCATAGGATCAAGTTGAGATGGCTTGTCCAATCGCAGATTGTTTTGCCTGCAACAACGACCTCCTGCTTCCAGTCGTCATCTTGGCACATCTGAATGACAAAGCATGGAGAGGGAATTAAATGTTGCTCCCTTGGCCTCAGGGACTACTTTACACTTGCCCTTTCCATCCCTCAGTCCCAAGTTTCCTCTCCTTCAAAGGTATAGGTAAAATCCGCGATGAGGTAGTAGCAGTAATACTGACTGCACCCTGGTGGCCTCAGCACCTTTGGGTCCCTTTTCTGCCTCAGTTGAGAGCAGTGGATCAGCCATGGCTTATTCCAGTTTATCCATCTCATATTCATTTTTCTAGTCTGTCAGAGGCAGCTTCACTCTGGCTTTGCCTGGCAGCACAGAAATTGAACAAATAAGTCTTCAGAGGACGGGTCGTTCCAATGAGGTTTCTGCAAATATAACTTCAAGTTTATAGGAGACATTGGGACATTTTTCTAAACAGTGTGCGTGAGGAGCATTGCATGCTAAAACATTTGATCCATTTTGTTGGAAATGGCCCTTTTTGCAGGGTTATCCCCAAACTTTTTGCTTTTTCCTCCTATTTTTCCCTGACCTGTTTGTGTTGGTTTTAGGACTCTGGGCACTTTACCACTGCTAATCAGTGCTAAAGTGCATATGCTCTCTGTGTAAATTGTGTTATGGATTGGTGTTTCCATGATTGGATATTTGATTTACCTGTTAGCCCCTAGTAAAGTGCACTGCGTGTGCCAGGGCCAGTGAATCAAATGCTACCCGGGGGCCTGCAGCACTGGTTGTGCCACACCCGTGAGTAGCCCTGGTAACTCAGACCTGCCATTGCAGAGTCTGTGCGCAGTTTGTAACTGCCATGTCGACTTGGCCAGTGCACACACTGGCTGGTCCCTAACCTTCCCTTTTCTTACATGTCAGACATCCCTCAGGTAGGCCCAAGGTACCCCTGTGGGCAGGGTGCAATGTATGTGAAAGGTAGGACATGCCCTGGTGTGTGTGGCATGTCCTAATAGTGAATTACAGCCAATTTCGTTTTTTACCATTGCAAGGCTACCAGTTCCCCATAGGACAGAATGGGAGGTTTGTTTATAACATCTTATAAACATAACTGGCCCAGGGAATTCGGTAAAAAAATAAAATTTAGTATGCCTGAACTCAGAATCTAAAGATGCATCTTTTAGTGAAGGTGATTTTTACATTCTGTGTTTGAAAATACCACTTTTAGAAAGTGGGTATTTTCTTGCTCAGTCATTCCGTGTGCCTCTGCTGGAATATGGATTGCCTGTCTGGGTTTTGGATGACAGAAGACTGGGGGAGTGGGAGGGGCGCCAGATGGTCTAGGTAGGTCAGGAAAGGGTTGAAGATACCTGAGCTGCGATGGGGGAAGAGATTTCCTTGCACCTCAAAGCGCCTGCTCTGTCTCTGACAAATGCCGTCTCCACCTCCTGCCAGGAATTCACACCAGAGAAGGCAGAACTGGCCTGACAGGGCACAGGCCCTCTCTGCCTAAGAGATCAAAGGATTTTCTGACATAAATGCTGGGTCCCAGACCCCTGAACTTCAGAACTCATCCGGACAAGAAGACTGCCAAGAAGAAGAGCCAGAGAAGCTGCGAAAAGGAACGACTGCTTTGCTGGGTGCTTTGCTGGGCTGACCTGCAGTGGCTGCTTTTGTCTTGGGTAGTGAAAGGACTGGACTGGACTTTCTGCAGCCTAAATTTGTGAGTCTCTCCAAGGGCTTGAGGTAGAGCTTGCCCCCTGTTCACGAAGTCTCAGGAACCGCAAAGACTTCAAGTTCTTCGACCCGCAGCACTGGGGACTGTGTGTTTTGTGCTGCAACCCAAAGTGCAACAACTCGACGACGTCTACGACGCCACTGCCGACTCCGTCTCCTGAAGGCAACGCAGAGGGCACCGCCGCAACGCCGCACCGCAAACCTGGTCTCACCGACGACGCCTGTTGACGCTGCCACCGAGCCGCTGCTCGCACCGCGACCTGTGGGCACCGCACTCCGCACCACCTGGCTTCACGAGGACGCCTTGGCCTGCCTGACGCCGCCACTTCCCGCCGAGATCGACGCCGCTGCTTGCACCGTGGTTCGGGGGCACCGCTCGTAAGTTACACGATGCACCGCCCTCATCCCACACTGCAGCCTTGGCCTACCGACACCAGCACCATCGACTCCAGTTCATCAGCCGACGACAGCGCTTCAGCAACGATGACGCCGCTGCTTGCACCGTGATCTGCCAGCACCATGACGATCACCGCCTTCATCTCGCACCGCGACCCTGGTCTCACCGACGACGCCATCTGACGCCGCCACCGAGCCGCTCCTCGCACCGCGACCTGAGGGCACCGCACGCCACACCGCTGCATTTCGCACCGCAGCACCCGACGCCTGCCGACGCCAGCGCTCCTGACTCCATCAGAGAGGAGATCGACCTGCAACGCGTGTGACTTCGAGGGCCCCATCGCCCTGCATCTCTGAAAGGTACTGTTTGCGGGTCTTCCCGACACCGTAGCTGGCCTTCGACCCCGTGGTCAGCCAGAACTGTTTTGGATTTGTGTGTTCACGACGCCGTGGTAGCCCAGACGGCGCTATCCACACAAGGAACTCTTCTTAATCAACGTATTTTTGAATTGTGAACTTTTAAGTAAAGTATTGTGGTTCTTTATCGTTTTTGGTCTTGTTTTAATTATATAAAAATATTGGATATTTTTCTAAACTGGTGTGGTGTCCTTTTGTAGTGCGTACACTGTATTACTGTTGGTTATGTGCAAATGCTTTACACACTGCCTCTAAGATAGGCCTGGCTGCTCGTGCCAAGCTACCAAGGGGGTGAGCAGGGGTTATTTTAGATGTGTAACTCCCTTATCCTGACTAGAGTGGTGGTTTTTGCCTGGCTTTGGCCCACGCCCAAGCCTACCAAAAATCCCATTTCTAACACATTTCAAATAGTGAATTTTTTAAGATATAGGTTTATTTTAAGTACATCGCCTTCAATAGGAGCTATTAGATTCTTCAGAGACATAGGGTTGTGAATTTCCCACATAAACTTATTAGCAGGTAGACTTTTGAGGAAATGTAGAAAATTAAAGATCTGTTTCTCATCCTTTTTGTTATTCAGATTTCCTGTTAGTATTATCTGCACTTTGAAAAGCTCCTTTGAAACCATTGAGTCAGTCTTCCTTTTAATTTCTGACATACAAAGTATTGTTATTAGTGGGAATTATTCGGCCTGTAGGACTGGCAACTCAGAGGCCCTGCTTTGTTGGGCTCCATGTATTCATTTTTTCCAGATTGTCTTGTCTTAAAACCAGATCCTTCTTTCTATCTTTAGGTATTGGCTAGATTTCGCTTAGACAAAGAGATTGGCTTGCCTATATTTTTTGCACCTCCTGTGCCTTAGTCTTAAGTAGTTCTGCTTCCTATAGATGAAGTCATACCTCTATCTGCCTATTTGAACAGCCTGTTTTCTTTTGTCTGGTTCTCTTTTTGTTTCTGTTGGTTCTTCAGATAACGGTAAAAAGCCCCCTTTGGCCGTTTTGACTAGGCGTTCAGAATTGGCCATTGCTGAAGCCTGCTCTGCAGTCAAATTATTTGAATGAAGATATACATGGTTGTTCAACAAGGGACATAGCAGTATCATGAGGAGAGGCCTGGGGCTTCCATGAAATGATGTAGGTATAGCTGCTGCATGGTCTACTCCCCATACTTTCATTCAACATTGTTTGCAAATGGCAAATATTTCTTTTACAACTTTTGGAGAAGTAGTTTTGCATGCACTTCAAGTATATGTTTTACATTGATAAATTTGTTCAGCAAAATGAACGTGTGTTGTTTTAATTTGATTATGTTATGAATAGTTTGTTACTTCCTCACTTAGTAAGGACAGTGATAAGAAAAGTGGACAAGAATGCTAAAGTCTGATTAATTACCAGTAATTGTGTCCTAGCTTTCCTCATCACAGTCCTCCATTCCACCATTGTGGTCAGTCATTGCTGGTTATTACAAGAGGGGTGAAAAAACTTTTGACCCGCTGCAGATAGAAGAGAAGTTAAAAATGATGCACATCCATGATTAAAATTCCTAGGGGAAATGTATGAGTGAAAGACAGAAAGAATGAAAGGAAAGAATGAAAGGAAAGAAAGAAAGAAAGAAAGAAAGAAAGAAAGAAAGAAAGAAAGAAAGAAAGAAAGAAAGAAAAAGAGAGAAAGACTGTAAGAGGCAACTATGAAGATTACTGGTAAGTACTCAGATCACTGACTAAGGGTTGTATAATGAAAACTTAGAGAACCATCTTTTAAACATTCTTATCAAATAGAACAACAATAACTAAGTTACAAAAAACTTTAGCCCAATACCAAATATGTAGTTTGAGATTCTTATGTGGAAACAAAGCGTGGATCAACTTTTTTTATATAACCAATTTTAATGCACTTGTATAGACAGCGAGCAGTTCAACACATTACAGTTTATAAAAGAAAATAAGGGTGCGATTATGACAGATCAATGATTACATTGATATCAGCCCACGCAGGGGCCAGTCCCCTTATACAGATAAGCCCACCATTTCCCCAACACACTCATTTTTTTGAGGACATCCACGAGCCTCAAATATAGGTTTTTCCTGTTGCGCACACCAGTCCATCCCTGTACACAAACTGATAGTGAAGGTGTTGTAGATTGCTTCCATTAGCGCAATATATCTCATTTGGCCACTAGGCAGGCCAGGTCCACGAACAATCGCTCAGCGCGGGGACCCCCCCAGGTCCTCCACCAGCCCCAATAAGGCCACTCTAGGGGTTAATTCGATTGGGCGGCCCAGGACCTCAGTAATTTCCCTCTCCACCCGCTCCAGAATGGCATCACCCCAGGGCAGTTCCATGCGACAAGCAGGAGGTCAGCAGTGGGCTGTTTACAGCATGCACACATGGAACCAGCACCAGGGAACATCTGTTGTATGCATGAAGGGGACAGGTAGGCCTCATGTAGGTAATTTATCTGGATCGTAGGCAGTTACACGGAGATGGCCAGTTCTCTAAGGGCCATACAAGCCTCTCACCAATCATCTTCATCTAAGGTTCCCACCCATCCAACCCATTTCTGGCAAAGGTAATCGAAGTTATCTGGGGAATGGATAATCAATGTACGATGGATTCGGGTAATCGCTCCCTTCCCCAAGCGCCCCATGAGTATCTTCACTTCCAGCGGGCTGTGTTCTGGGATTTGTGTGCTGGAAGGAAGGTGCGCTGACAGGGTGTGTCGCATTTGAAGAAAGCGAAAAAACTGTGTGGGATAAGGCGTAGTGTTACTGCAGCTCTTGGAAGGACATCAGCGGCGCCCCTTTATAAACATCGCCCACATATGTGATACCAATACGGTCCCACTGATGGAGCCTCAAGCCACACCACAGGGGGTGAGTTCGGTTAGCTTGCGGTCCCAGCAAATCAAGCGCAGTGCTGCCCTCCAGCGGTATATTGCCACCCGGGTGCAGGAAGGCATTTCCCTAGACACCGGGTCCCTGTATACAGTGCCGAGCAGGCCCTCGAATCCCAATGCATGGAGTTCAAGGCGGTATGCTGGGTCATCACACCCTCCTGTAAGCCACTCGTTGATGGGCACTAGTTGCACAACCAGACGGTACACATAAAGATCGGAGAATCCCGACCCCCCTCCCCCTCTCATAGGGCAGTTTGTATGCAAAGCAAAGGCCACCTTGTGGCCCTTCTCAGCCCAGATAAAGGAGGTCAGCTTGGAGGTTAGGGAGAAGAACCATTGCCTGGGTATGCAGTACGGGAAGTTCGCTAAAATGTATAGATACCAGGGAAGGCACATCATCTTAAAAAGTGCACTGCGCCCCATCGGGTTGAGTGGCAGTCGCTGCCAACGATGGAAGTCCTGATCAAGAGAAGCGGGCAGGCCCTGGAAAGTAGGTTACCACGCCAGGTCCAGGAGATGGGATATATGGACCCCCAGGTATTTGAATGTGTTACGCTGCAGTGGACTAGTTGGGCACCAGCAACGGCCTTCGGCATCCCCCCTCACCTCTACCAGTACCGATTTGGCCAAGTTAATATGGAGTGAGGCCTCGCCATAGCGGCAAAGAATCTCTAGACAGCGGAGACCAGAGCTCGGAGGGTCTCCAAGGAGTGGATCAATTTTTGAAAGTGAAACAACTACTTTACAAACTCTTAGAGAAAGCTGCGCGCCGACACATAATAAAATAGCAAACGTTGCTTTTACTTAAAAAAGTAAAGCTTCTTTAAAGACTTTTTATCCCAAGCAAAAATGTTCTCTTAGCTTGTAAATGCATCACCACAGGAGGTTTTCATTACATTAGATACTGATGCTTTGAAGCACTTATCATTTGAGGATATTAGTTCAACTTCACAGCTGTGGAAAACTTGTGCAAGGAAAGATAATATTCAGCAATATTGTCACAGTATTTGCATAAAGTTTCGTTGCAGGGAGAGGTGAAGTTTAATTTTAAATAGGTGGAAAATGCCTGAGAAAATGTCAAGACTGGATGACGTCTTTTCTCTGCATCAGACAAGTTGTGTTCTTGTCTAAATGAAGATGTTCACATTCAGAAATCAGTTAAACTAAAGTGTTGCATAAAGGAATACAGAATCTGATTAGAGATGGATTGAAATGTACCTTCTACCAAACAAAATATATATTTTTTTGTATTTTAAGTGGGATTTTGCATAGTGGTTGTATCTTTTCGCAGAACACTTAGCAAATTCCTGATGTAGGTCATGTTTTTTTCATTATAAATGCACCCAGACATTATGGATAACTGTATTAACCTTGTCTCTTTGACGCGTTCATTAGCCCAAAGGGAAGGTCAGAGGTGAGAGTTGTGACTGCAGATGGTTATTACATGTATTTTCTTCACAGGTGCAAGCGATATTGTGGAGCTTAATATGAGAGAACCTCAGATTAATCATATCCTGGTTCCTACCATTCACGCTCAGTTCATGGAATGGTCTCTAATGAGTGGTTTAAGGATGCTGCAGCACGTATTGGTTGGAACTCATTTGGACTGATAAAGGAAGAGGTGACTCAGTAGTGGGTTTTTCTGGCCTTGCAGAATTTTGTGTTGGCCTCGATGCAAGCCGATTTTGCTTTATTGTTGGTGCCCATCATTTCCTGGACCTGTTGGCCTCTTTTGTCTACAGTTCCTTAAAATTATCTATTCCTGTTACTTTAAGTAGATGTAGAAAATATACCTTTTCTGTGTGGTCACTGCAGATTTTTCACCTTTTTCTAGACTCTACTTGTGCTGTGACACATCAAATTACCTTATTTAATTGTCTTGTGAGGCCACTGTGAAAGGCGTGGCCGAAGCTGCCACGATTGCGGGCGAGATTTAATACCACTCCCGGACCTCTGCCATAATCCGTCAAAATCCTTGCATTATCGCTGTGCGCCCGTCACTCAAATTAACATGGTGACTGTGCTATATACCTCTCTCAGGGTTACATCGTTGCTGATGTTTGCCTGCCGCCTTGGTGTGGTGCGTAAGGGGAGGCGGCGGGCATGCTGGCAGGCAACATGGTGCCTAACCGAAGACGCTAACTGGGCCTAGCTGCAACATCCCAGGGCCTGGTGCTACTGGGAGGACTGTGCCCATTCATCTGGTTGGCATGGGGCCTGTCAGTGGCCACATGGGAGCAGCACAGGAGTCCGGGACTGCTGTGCATCTTAGTCGCGGGTGGCTCTTGGGCTATACTTGAGTCCTGATTGAGTGATGCACGCTGGTCCCCGACTGAGTGGGACACCCGGGTGAGGAGTAGCGCGGCGGGTGGTGTGCCTGGTGAGCAGGGATTCCATGCCCAGGTGGACATTGTAGGCACGTGGAGTTTCCTGGGCCCCCACTTGAACCTGCTGGGGTTGGTGAAACAGGTCTCTCCGCTGCTCTAGCTGCCCCTGTAATTGCACTAAGGGACGAGCAGGCTGTAGTGGCAGATGGTGCTGCCCTGACTCTTAGGCCTACCCCACACCCTGACTGCTGCTGGGCCCCAATGAAGGAAAACACCAGACACGGCTTGGCCTGGGGCCTTTAGTGCTCCTGCATGGGTGCAGAGGGAGCACCTACCATGAGGATGCTGACTGGACTCCTCCATTCCACGAGGTCAGCCTCCCAGAAGAGGCCTCCGGCTGCTCGTGCTCTCTCTGAAAACCATGAGGCAAGTGGGCCGGGGTGAAGCCTATGATGCACCTGATCCTTCGACAACCTTCACCCCAGAAAAAGTTGTGTCCTAGTGGTAGATGGGCTTGCACTGCCGCCTGGGGCCCGATGGACATCTCTCCTATATGCCTCACATCGTGTGGATTGACCCCATGGAGGCCCTTACGTGGGACTGAGCGGTGAGATCACTCATTTGGCACCGACGGGTCAAACTCCTCCACACTGAAGGATCAACCTCCAAGCCTAACCTCCAAGATGCTAGTGCTGCCTTTAAGGATCCTAGGGCAAGCAGGACAGAGTAAGACCCACTATAAGAATGATCCCTCGGTGCTCTTCCCTTCAGGACAAGGCATGACTTAATCAACAGATGCATCCGTGCTCTTGGACGATGCTTGGTGGCCACATCTCCCTGTAGTCAATATTAGTGCCTTCCCTTCCACTGTTTGCAGCTGCTATGGGGAAAGAAAAGGGCCCATCACTAGTTGCACAACCGAAGAATGACAAATTTACCACTTGCCCTCCGGAGGCTGCCAGACAGTAGGGAGTTTGCTCCCTGGCCTCGAAGGCCATCAGCCACCACGGATGTGGCCCAAATTTTGCAAGCCATCCAAATTTCCTGTGAAGCACTTGAAACAAAGATTGGTGAGGTAAGGGTGGACGTTGCCCTTCTATGTCAAGCTCTCCGTCACGTGGCCGGGAGAGTCGCCGAGGTGGAAGGTAGAGTCTCTACCCTCAAAGATGATGCCAGCAACCTCAAGGCGAAGGTGACTGCACTGACCCCACAACCTAGAAGCAAAGGCTTAAGATGCAGAAAGCTGCTCTCCGCGTAATATTCTTCACCTTGTAGGAATCCTAGAAGACATTGAATCTCCCTGGCCAAAACTCTCTATAGAGACTTGAGTGACATCCTGGCTTCCGAATGGGGTTCTTTTTCCATGATTTGTGGTAGAACAAGCACACCGAGCTCTGGATCAGAGACCCCCAGTAGGTTAGCTCCTGTGCCCCATCATTGCAAGAATCCTGAACTACAGACAAAGGGACATCATCCTGCATGATGCATGCACCCTGGCAAAGCTCACTTTATGATATTTCCCGATTACTCGAGGGCTGTCCAGAAGCAACGTAAATCATTTGAGACGGTGAAACTAAAACTGAAAGCGATAGCCCTGCAATATATGTTGCTTTTCCCAGTGATACTGAAAGTGATCTACTAGTCCTGAACCTATTATTTTGATATACCGGAGGAGGCCTGGGAATGGGTGGCAGAGAAAAGGACACTCAAATGTCATGATCCTCCAGGTATGGCTTCCAGGGGTGACCTGAGACTGCCTGTTTGCTCCTCATTGCTACAACCACGCTGGCGAACCATATTCAGGTGGGGACGAGTTCCCGCAAACATTCACCTGAATCCTCAGATACTGAACTCAGTGAGAGTCTAGACTGTGTGCATTCAGAGGCCTCTGGCGATAAAGGTCCCCAGAGAGACGTAAGCAACAACCATGAGACATTTCTAGACAAGTCTCGCATCTGGTTACTGGCCATGGGCTTGGCAAATGTTGAAAAATAATCCTGTTTCAGAGGAGGACCACCTCGAATACCCCGCAATGTATTCTATGTTTGTTGTTGAGTACGTTGGGGTGACAGATACTTCTGAGGTCGAAGTGTGGGGTGGGGGGTTGTTATTGGTTGGGACGATGGAACTGTTTCCCATTTGTATTAGTTCTCACTTGTTAGATCACTCTGTACTTGCGCACACCTGGCTCCACTTGTCCTGCTTCATAACCCTGTTCCACCAGACATTAATCACGTCCGCAATAGCCCCTATGGCTAACTTTCACCTACTTTCTTGGAATGTCAACGGCCTCCTCAATCACATCAAATGCACAGCGGTAAAATGCTTCATCAAGAGGCATCTGCCAAGCATTGCCCTGTTACAGGAGACCCCCCCCACCCGACTCCAACTGCCCCTTTTTGCACAGATTTCGCTACAACCTTGCTTTTCATTCTGGATTTAGTAGAGGCTCCAGAGGAGTAGCTATATTGTTCCACAGACATTTTCCCTTTGTGGTCGCACAGGTCAGCCATGACCCTCAGGGCTGCTATATAGGGGTGGTTGGGACACTAGAGCGGAAACCTTATGTTTTTAGTATCTGCATAGCCCCAGAACGACAGAAACAGACCCTTGCTAAGCTCACTGAGGTGCTATCTAACCTGCCGCCAGGGGTGGTAATCCTTGGGAGCGACTTCAAAGTCACTCTGAACCTCGACAAGGATGTCTCTGAACCCCCTTTGAGGCTCCGCCGGGAGATATTCCAGGGGTTTGTTTCTTGGAGAGACTCCCTAGGCCTCTATGATACCTGGCAGGTGTGGCACCTGACAACCCGATCATATACACATACATCTGCAGCCACCAAACCTTCTCCCATATTGATCTCCTACTCCTTCCTGCTACCGATGTGACACGCACAACAGCTGCAGACATTTTTCACTGTGGAATCTCAGATCATTCACCACTTATGCTCTATGTGGGCACCTCTACTCCATGCAAGCCACCCCTCTGGCGCTTAAACGCCTGGCTCACATCCGATGACCAGTTTGTGGAGCATATAGATACACAAGTCCACTCATACTTCAAGACAAATACTGGATCGGTTGACAAGATGAGTGCGGTCTGGGCAGCTGGTAAAGCCATGATTTGAGGTGTGGCCAAGAAATTTGTCAAACATGCTGAACGGGACAAATTATGCTGCATCACAGAGCTGGAAACCCGCATCTTACACCTGGAGACTAAATTTGACACTGACATATCTGAATCCCTGTGTCACAATTGGAGCTTGACCGGATATCCCTAAGACAGCTAACATTCAATGAAGCTCACCAGTGCTAGAAAGCATCGAACATGGCGATAAAAGGGGTAAACTCCTACATTGGCTTGCTACAAGCGATGCAAGGTCCCTCCCTTACAGACCCCCAGGGCCGCACTTTACATACCCCAACTGCGATAGCAGATGCTTTCGCTGACTTTTACGAACGACTCTATGCTCATTGACCCAGGCCTGCTCAAAAGATAGCTAACCCATTCTTGATTGACGTGCCTCTCCCACGTCTTGTAGGGTCTCAAAGGGTAGACCTGGAGTCCCCTCCTATGGTGGATGAGAACGGGTGGCTATTTAGGCTCTAAATTCTGGGAAAACCCTGGGCCCAGATGGGTTCCCCCTTGAATTTTATTGTAAATTCTGCAACATCCTCACCCCACATGTACTCAAATTATATTACGAAGCGGCACAGGTCGGCTCTTTCCCATCGACCTCGATTTAGCCACTATAGTGGCCCTTCATAAAGCAGGACATCCTCCAGAGTGTTGTACCTCATATTGTCCCATCTCCCTGATAAACGCTGATATCGTGATCTTCGCTAAAGCGCTGGTGGCTACTAGACTCCAACAAGTTCTAGGTTCCCTGGTGCAGCCAGAGTCTCCCAGACCAATGCATTTTTATGCCCCACCATAGCACCTGACACTGTATCAGGCGCATTCACATTGCACTGGCCCATGCTCATAAAATATCGGATTCCACTCAAAGAATTCAAAAAGGCATTTGACTCGGTTGACGCGAGCTAGCTGGATCTAGTCCTTCAACACATAGGCTTTGACTCCTCTTTTTGTAAATACATTGGACTCCTTAATAGGGCACCATCAGCGCAAGTCCTCATTAATGGACTACTGTCTCGTACCTTCCCGATTAGTCTCGAAACCAGGCAAGGGTGCCCTCTCACCCCACTTCCCTTTTGCTCTGGACATAGAACCTTTTGCCAGAGTTATCCCTTGTGATGCCTGGGTGATGTGCTGGGGCTGGAGTGGCGCACAGGAAGACAGGATTGCACTATATGTGGAAGATGTTCTAATTTTCTTGGCATACCCCCAAGAGTCCCTCACTAGAGTATAGGACATTCTTAAGGTATTTGAACATGCCTCAGGGCTCTGTATGAACTGAAACAAATTGTTCCTTATGCCAGTACACGCTGACAATGCTACAGTTTCCTGGCAATCGGACATCCCGGTCCATCATCTTAGCTTTAAATACTCGGGCGCATATATTGCTATGATACCAGAACTTTGTTACATTTGTTTAATTCTGTTTATTGGTTTTAAACAAAGCAAGAAAGTACGGTACACAGCAAATTTGAGTCAAAAAAGATTACAGTTCTACATTTTCATCAGTACAATCAGGGTTCACTGTTACAGCCCATACAGAAAAGTCATAGGGGGACAAGGGAAATGTGGGAAATGAAAGAAGGGCCACTCAGTCAGCAAAGAGGAGTAGCTGTTGCATTAACGCTTTGTAAGGCTTGTTCTGCTGCATGAGGATCAGTCATGTCTCACTTGGTACTGGCAGGTCTCTTCACGGGGGTCAACTCTACTGCTTCACCAAGTTCAGGGGGAGCTGCAGTCTCCCCCATGCCCACAGGCTCTCGTGGGTTTGGCTGGGAAGAGAGGTACATTTCCAATGGGTACCAAATATCTTTTGGGCGGGCGAGCATTGGCATCAGCTCCTAGTAAGCATTCAGTTACTCCTGGCAGTACGCTGCGTCTTTGAGCCAGTCCACAACACGCGGCATACTGTGTCAACCCCAGCACATCGCCACTCAGCATTTAGCACGCAGGAGCGCAGTCAGCCTGCGGCCATCTGACGTCACATCCCTTATATATCCCAAGAGCGCAACCTGAGAGGAACACTCCATCACATGTTAAACAATCACCTCAAGTGCCACAAACATTTCGCACCAGTATTGCTGCACGCTAGGGCGCTACCAAGCCAGATGCAAGAAGGTAGCACAAGGCACCTTGCAGCACACGCAGCGCGCATCTTCAGGGAGGCCCATCCTATGCAATTTTTCCGGAGTGCAATATAGCCTGTATAGATATTTACAATGCACAAGATGCAGCCTATAATTATGGGAAAGACCACACAGCTGAGTGCAGCAGTACCTCCACTGGCCATCCACGAGGGGAGGATCTAGATCAACATCCCATGCACTCCGGCTGTTAGGTGTGCGTATTGGCGCAGTCTCCTGCATCTCAGTGTATAGTCGAGTGATTAAGTGGTAAGGAGAGGTCAAAGCTGCTTCAAGGACCAGAAATACTGCTGGGGCCTCCGGGAATGAGTGGTGAGTCACCCAGACAGTCACACGTAATTGATAACATGTGAAGGTATCCATAAGGGTGCGCCGGGGCCCTGCAGTGGTGATATAAAGGAACCATCTGGGTATATTGAACCCATAGAAGTCAGTCCGACATTCTGCAACTTGGTGCGGGGGCCAGCATAAGCAGTAATGGGTTACGCAGGGTGTTCTATGAGTGGCACCAATAGAGCATACAGATGCTGCGAGCGCACCGCCAGAGCTTCCTCCACACCCATAATGTACATGCCACCATATCTATTTGTGCGCACAGGTGCCTTGGGGGCAGGAAGAGCACCATCTGGAGAGGCCATAGTGACACCTGATCATGTTCAGGAGCTGTGTGGGCCTGACACTGTGTTGTGAAAAGCCTGTGATGTGCAAATTGCGCCTGGGCATTGTAATAATAGAGGTCCATATCCAGAGCTCTGAGACCCCCTGCTCGAAGGGGAGTGTTCCCAGGAGATCCGGGGCTGCCTGCTCACTTATGCAAGGGACACCAAGCACGAACTAAGCCATCGGCGAAAATGGAGAAACAGCAGAAGTGGCAGGGTAATGAATAGATATAAGAATTTAGGAAGGATCACCATTTTCGCAATGGCAAGCCTGCCTGTTAATGACAATGGAAGCCTCCTCCAGCTCTCTGCATGCTAATCCAGCTACATCATCAGGCGCCTGTAGTTGTCTTTCCACAGGACATCAATAGGTCTACTAAGTCATATCCCACAGTATTTTACCGGTCCATCTGCCCATTCAAGCCAGTATTCTGGGGAGAATACCGCTGCAGCATCTGTCAAGGGGAACATAACCGACTTCGGCCAGTGGATGGTGACCCCGGATAGACCACCGAACCTTGTTAATTCTCTTATCAGTGGGTCCAAGTTGGTCTGGGGCTCCCTCACGTATAAGGTGATATCATCCATGTACATTGACACTACAATTCTGTGAGGCGTGAATGCTACATCTCAGTGAGCATGGTGCTGTCCCAGCTGGGTCCCAAGCGGCTCCATAGCAACAGCAAATAAAATGGGGGAGAAGGGGCAACCCTGACGAGTCCCCAGTGTCACCAAAAAGGGGGCCTGTGATCCTGCCGTTGACCCACAGACAAGCCACAGGCTGGCTATACAAATGCCCAATCAGTCAAAGGAACCGGGGACTCAAGCCAAGGCGTGACAGTAAGGCGAAGAGATACGGCCACTCAAGTGAATCAAATCCTTACACCGCTGCTGTACTGAGGGTCAGCTCAATTGTATGGAGTAGAGTGAAGAAGGTATGTAGATTGGGAGAGGTTGACCTACCCGGCACAAATCAGGACTGATCCAGTCACACTGTGGTCAACAGCAGTGGCAGGAGTCATGAAGTGATGAGCTTGGCAAGAATTTCATTGTCTATGTTAATGATGGGCAGAGGGCAATAAGATTCGAAATGCTGTTGGTCTTTGCATGGCTTGAGGATTGTCATGATGAGCGCTTCTCGTAGAGACGGGGGCAAGGCATCGGTGGAGAGGGACTCCTTGTACTTAGCGAGGGGGTGTGGGACCAGTAAGTGTGCATATTCTTTATAAAATGCAGCCGTTAGGCCATCTAGGCTGGATGATTTGTCAGTTGATGCACCAGCAATGAGTTGTACAACCTCCTCAACCGAGAAGGGTTCATCAAGATATTTTCTGTGACCGTCCTCTAGCCATAGTAACTGAATAGAGTCAAAATAGTCATAGTTCTTCCTGCAGTTCTATAATATAGTTGCTTGCCCAAGGCTTGCGTAGCATGTGTGCCAATGTTTTGCCCACTCTATCCCCGTCTCCATTCTGCTGAGCGCTGGCCTTGCACACAATTTTCCCCTGATGGACGCCAGCACAGTTGCACTACAATCAGTAAAGTATTGGAGTTCTAACTCTCTAATCTCCTTCTCCAGGCATGCAAGCTAACCGTGCAGTGCTCGCAATACCCCAGCCTGCTTTGCTATGCATGCACCTCTTATGATGACATTAAAGGTCTCCCAAAGTGAAGATCGTGACATCTCAGGCTTGTCATTATGTTCAAAACCACGGATTTAATTTCCTCTCGAACACTTGGTCATGTAAGGCTACAGCTGGCAGCCTCCATATAAAAGACTGCGAGGGGCTATCTTAGAGGGCAAGTTCTAGCAGAACCGGGGCATAATTGAACAGCATTCCCTGCAAGTGGGAGACTCCATGGATCCAGGCATCCACATCGTGCAATGCCAGCCAGTAATCGAAACATGACCATGTGGCATGTACCGCTACTATGCACGTTCCCTCTCTGTCATTTAAGTGTCTGGTGCGCCAGAGGTCAATGAGATCAAAACCTGCCATGAGCAGGCACAGCTGGGCTGCAGCCCTTGGGTGTGGACACCTGGAATCACTGGATCTGCCCACTGCAGGGTCCAGAACAACACTGAAATCTCGCCAAAACTGTCGTGCTGGGACCCAGTGTGCCAACCACCCTCCATACCTCAGCAAAGAACTGAGGATCATCGACATTTGGTCCATATAGAGCTCCAAGCTTAATCTGGTGGCCATGTAGTATTCCAGCAAGCAGGACATATTACCCCAGCTGGTCGGAAATTGCACGTCGCAGGCACCATGCCACTCCCTTGTGGATAAGTATAGACAAGCTACGGGCATAACTTGAGTAGAACGCCACATATCGCTCACCCACCCATCCTGCTCGCAGCTGCACCTGGGTGCTCTCTGTGAGATGCAGTTCCTGCAGGAAGCAAATATCCACTGAGTGTCTCTGCAAGTACACAAGAACATGTTGCGCCTTGCGCCAATCATTGAGACCCCGGACGTTGCAGGTTAAAACCTTAACGGACTGTATACAGTGCAAAATATTAGGTCAGGGTCTCAACTCCGCAAGGAACATTCATCAAGCAATGGAAGCTGTGTCTGCGCTTTGAGTGGTTCGAAGGGAAAAGAGGAGGAAAATCAAAAAGCAGTCAGTGAGCTGCAGTCAACACTGACCAAAATATTCCCACCACATCCCACTTTGGCGCCCCAATCGGGCCAAATACCGCTAACCCTCCCTCTTTGTAACACCCAACAATAAGCTAGATGAAGTATCCAGTGACCCATCTCGTGAGGGCGATACAGAACTCCCAGCCATAGTGAGCTTGGGCAGAGGAAACAATGTCATGGGGTCCAGGTGCACCAGATAAATGCCTCAGGATTCTAAGAGGACTATTGCCACAATGCCCCCACTGACCCATCATACACTTTAGCTGGCAGTGTCACCACTGGGCCTGGGTTTTTCTCCCTCTTACCAGGCTCGTCAGGGCAAGTAGTACGTCCCACTAACTGATACCCACATATTATCAATAGTCAACTTATCTTAATGAGCCAGAGTCATCTCAGGGTCGAGCTCATCCTGCACATCGTCGACGAGCCATCTCTCGCAGAATAATCATGAAGCTTGTCATTGTCGCTAAGGTGCTCTGAGCCAGCCCCACGGGCTGCCGACGAGGAACTCCCCATATTTGCTAGGATGGTCTTGGCAAACTTCGCTGCCGTCTTGGGCTCAGTGAAGTAGTGGCCCTTTCCCTGGTGTAGTATTCACAGCTTAGCGGGCTATAACAGGGAATATTTGGCATCCGTACGCTGGAGGGTGCATATAACTGGCATGAAGTCTCTTCTAGCGGCCTTTACTGCCACTGTGAATTCTGGAAATATTGACACTTCATTCTGCTGGTACTGTAGCGGTTGTCTCTTGCTCGCCAGGCCATATGACGGTCCCTATAATGTAATAGGCGAGCTGTATTAGGTTGGGCCGGCGTCCCCGGTGGGAGCCTTTGTACAAGGGATTGGAGGGCTCGCCCCACGGAAAACATAGCGGAGAGTGCCTCCCCAAAAAGTGTCCGAAGCATCTACTCCACATAGTTCTCCCTTCTGCCCATGGTTGTTGACTCAGGCACTCCCAGGATCCAAAGAATGTTCATCCTCGAGCGTGCCTCTAGGGCTTCATTTTTGCTGCGTCTCACCTTTAGCACTTTCTCCATGCGCAGTAGTTTTTCTTTGTCCACAGACTGTCCATCCTCTATGTCTAAGGTGCGGCTCTCAAGCTGTTCAATCCGGCCATTGTGTTTGGCCGCTTTTTCTTTAAGGTGGTCAAACCTGTCCACAAGTAGGTCCATTTTCATGTCTATTGCTGTGAGGCTTTATTTCAAGTCCAGAAACATGGATCTGATATCTTGCTCTGGGGTCAGGGCAATCTCAACTCCATGTCCATGCAGAGGATCTTTAGCTGGGGTGTCCATTGTAAGGGTTTGCTGCTGGTTCTCAAATGACAGCTTATCTTGTTTTGCATCAGCTATACCCATCTTCTGTTTAGCAAAGCACTTCAGCTGTCAGTCGCATTTACCAGCTCAATGTTTGACATGAGCACTGCTAAGTTCCAGCTTTCACCAAGGTCCCGCCACTCCACAGTTTCCCACAACAGGGGGGCATCAGCAGACTACTGTTGCTTCCATTGCACTCGATCACAGTCCAACAGAACCTGTATACACTTGTATCACAGCTGCAAAGCACATGTAGGGAACCAGCTCCCCCGTCTCTCAACCCCGCCTTACCCTGACTCACTCGGGGGCACGAGCAGGCCAAGGTTCCCCACAAGAATGATGACAATCCTCCAGGGCACTGTTCAGGCCTCAAGCAGTACGCAATCAAATTGCATCAGATCAGACGTGTAGTCTAATTTGGGACAGCATATGTCGTGAGACGCTGTATTGTGGTAGGACTTACAACAATATCAGGGTGCAGGCAGGCTTTAGGTATCATGGTGCCCCTGTAGGCCGGCAGCAGTGGAAAGCAGTCCAGTGGGTAGTAAATGATGTCCCTACGATGTGGGACCGATGTTCCATATAGGACCTTGACAGCAGGTGGGTTCAGGCATAGATGTGGGGTCTACGTGGCCCTTCAGCTTGCCAGATTCCCTCCAGTTCAGTGCCATCAAACATGCATACGTCCCCCGCAGCAGCAGCCCATTCCATACATAGGCCTTAATATGTTCACTGCTCAAGTTGAGCAGCCACTCCCCCCGGCCCGCCTCTGCATGTAGTGAGGCCACCTGTGTGGGCAAGTCGTCGAAGGCCAACAAGCCACCCGCCTCTTCAGATCACTCACCAGCACATCCCTAGAAGCAGGCGGTAATGGGAACCAGCACCAAATCCAGGGGGCCGAACTGTCCACTCAGGGCCTCTGCTGCGCTGCCTATACCGCCTCCAGACCTATCTCCTTCCCCGCAGCCTCAGACTGTGGCTTTGCGCTCTGGCCATGCCCATGTCTTACCAGCAGCAGATATACATGGCACCTCGGCTGCAGTGGGGATATTGATGCCACTCAAGCCCAGGGTCCCGATCAGGCCCTGAGGTGGTCTCTGCAGACCCGCACAGCAGCCCACTGAGCCTATCAGCTCAATCAATCGTACCTCAGTTGCGGCCACATGAGGGAACAAGCAGGATCCGTTTCAGTCATCAGGTATTGATAGTCTGGTCCCGCAGTACCCGTACTTCACTGTCAGGCCCGATGCTGGTTATGCAGCCATTCGCCAAGGTGTCTGCAAGCTGTGCTTCTTAAATCACTTTCTCTGCGCCGCTTCGTGACCAAACCAGGTTTGTTTGTGCAGCAGGATGTCAGGAGCACAGTCCTAGTCTTTTGCACTTTGATGCCTCCATTTTTGCAGGCTAAAGGCAAGATTAATTGCTCCAGCTGACAGAGCCTCCCAGTTTGGTGGCCATCTCGCGCCCAGGCTCTGTAGCGCCCCAATGGTACCGGAACTTACCCACAATTTGCATCTTACTCCTCTATTGACCACTGCCAAATCCAACCTACACACTTGGCGAAATCTAGCCCTGAACACGCTGGGACAGGTCGCACTCATCAAAATGATGATACTCCCACACTTCCTATACTCATTGCAGAATTTCTCACTTCAAATCCCTAACCCCTGGTTTCCCGAAGTTGCACCACTCCTTCACTCCTTTCTTTGGAGGGGTCATCCCCCTCGTATAGCCTTTATTGAGTGCAGCAGATCCATTTATGATGGGGGCTGGGAGCGGCGAATATCCAACTATATTATTGGGTGTGCCAGCTTCTTGTGATCAACGATGGATGCTGGAGTGACCCGGCGTAACAACTTGAATTGGCTCACTTCAGTCTTAATAATGTGATGCGTATCCCATATGCTGTCCTGTTCCATCCCACACTGCAGAAGTCACTAAGACAGTCTTTCTCATTTGGCTGGCAGCTAATAGGTTCATGGGCTGGGACAAGAAGCTAACCCAATAAACACGTCTCTAGAGAGGCCGATGGCTCAGTCACATCGCAGTTGGAGGCTTTCCGGGGATGGGACTCGATTGGGGTTACAACACTGGGAGATGTACTGGGCGGGTTTGCACATATGCTCATTTCGAGACCTACAGACAGCCTTTAAACTCTCCCACAAGCAATTCCATAAATATTTATCACTAGCAGACTTTACAATTACTTCAGTCCTCTAGAGGGGAAACTGATTGTTAGACGCCTGGTCTGTTGTGGTAGTATGCAATGCCCCGGAGGCACTCGAGATGCTCCGACACAGGTGGGAGCAATGGTTGGGCAATCTGGAAGATACTAAAATACGTGAAGCCTGCATGGCCCCCCATGAGATTGCTATGCCAATGCGCCTGTGACTGTTACAACTGCATTACCTGCAGACAACTTATTTTACACCACAGCAGCTCTGGTGAGCTGGAATTCTCTCTGATTCTCACTGCACCTGCTGCTCATTTCCTAATGCTGATTTCTTTCACATGTTGTGGCAATGTCCCCCTGTGCCGCGCCGTTGGATACTCATAGCTCAGTCCTTATCTCGTCTGTTGGACAGGTCGATTGTGCTGATGCCAAAATTGGCACTGTTGGGCTGTCTGGATGGCGCTGGGGGAGCCAGTGGGGATCAAATGCTTGTGGGTCTAGCAACTGTGATTGCAAAATGAGACATTGCGCACAAATGGAAATGTCAACACGCTCCGACCCGGTCAAAATGGAGGACTGATATGTACTGTTGTGCCAAACAAGAATAACTAATTTATATCACTAGGGGTTGCCCCCGCAAATTCTCCAAGATTTGGGGCAAATGGGGGTCTATTGTGGTCTTTCGATTCTGTCTGGAGGCACGACTCCTGTTGAAGGTGATTCAATTTAAATGCTTGAAGGCTTGGGTAAGGATGGTGTGGTGCTGTTAAGGTAGGTTTTCTTGTTGTTGCATCTATACTCCAAAAATCAGTAAAATAGGTTTATAAAAAAAAATTGTTTCAGCAATAGGGCCAAGGTTTGCCTTCAGGGAGCACTAGTGTGCTCTTGCGGGCTGCAGTTAAACATGGTGGGGAACATGCTTTTTCCATGTAGGCAGACCTATTTTTATATTTTACATTTAAGTGATCCTCGGAAGCCCACATATAAAACATATAAAATTGTGGGCAACTACACATTAGGGATAATATTCCCTCATAGTAAACAAGTGTCAGAAAGTTGTTCTCACTGTGAAAGCAAAAACACATTTTCCCATAACAGACCTAGATTGAATTAAAATCCTTATTTTCTGTCCACACCAGAGAAAATACTAGAAAATGAATGAAAAGTTATTTTGAGTTAATTTTAAAAATCTTATTCAATGTCTAAAGTAGTATTTTGATAACTTTAGCAAAACGTAACTTTAAAAAAGTGTACTTTATGCTACTTAGAACCAGTTTGTTGTTCAGCCTTATTCAACTGGCACACATTCCTGCCTGACAATAAGCAACCGTGCTTTTTGAGGACAATGGCTTGGCCTCTGGGCCTAGAAAGGCAGGGGTGGTGTCAACAATTGGTCACTTAGCAGAGATTAGCTGTATAGGAGAGCAACAGCTCATAAAGCAGAGGACTGTATTAGCACTTCTTTGTTCCAGTGATGCTACATGGGGCTGGCAGGAACTGCACCCATTCATTCCCTGGACGATCACAGACGTTCTAGTTCCAAACTCCAGAGGTTTAAAAATGAGTTTGGACCCTGGCAGAGGACAGGGGACCTCATCTGAATAGCAGAGTAGCTAGAGAGGGGCCAGGGCCCGACCTGATGGAGAAAGGCGAGAACCATCATAGATTTCTGGCTTCTGACATTAACCATCTCAGGATTATGCAGGTTTAAAAAGCAATATTTACTACTATTTTGTCCCCAAGTATTTTATAAGGAAAAATATGTGAAATGCACTGGTGAAAAAGACCCGTTAATTGGAAAAACCTACGGGAATCAGTGGAAACCCCAGTTTTCCTATATAATTCCCAATTCATGCTGGCTAGTCTTCAAATACCAATGTATTCTTGCACCATAGAATTATCAACCATATGGTACTCTCAATTTTGGGTACGTATTCCTGATAAGTTTGCAATCAGGACCTTAGATTGATCGTTTAGGTTTATATTGCAAGCATGTTATGTTTCCTGTAAATCATACGTAAATAAAATCCAAGTGACTCTGTGGGTGAAATGAAATGTGTTCCATATGTGGCCTTCTACAGATATAGGACCAAAGAGAGATTTATGTACACTTTTTGAGATGTCTTTTTCCACAGTCATGTAAATTCACTAGCTTACTAGGCAGTATGTGTGCTGGATACTGTCATATATTGCTGTTAACTTAGTATTTGCAGTTCCAGTGCCAACCACTTGGATAATCAACTAATTTTCTTTCATTCCTTGCTCTCCAAAGGTAGCCTCCATGACCAGACAGGACTTGGTAAAGGAGCTATTAGGTTTTGTTGGACTTGGTCCTTTCTGCAGGGTCATCTCCAGAATTTTTGCCTTCCTCTTCCTATTTTTGCTGAAATCATTTTTGTTGGCCTTAGGACTCTGTGCACTTTACCACTGCTAAACAGTGCTAAAGTGCTTCTGCTTAAACCATGGTAACATTGGCTTATATCCAATTGGCATATTTAATTTACTAATAAGTCCCTAGTAAAGTAACACTAGTTGTGCCCAGGGCCTGTAAATTAAATACTACTAGTGGGTCGGCAGCGCTGATTGTGCCACCCACTTAAGTAGCCTTTTAAACACGTCTCAGGCCAGCCATTTCAGGGCTTGTGAATACAGTTTTTAAACTGCCACTTCCACCTGGGAAAATAAACCTTTTTCCAGGCACAAAGCTTCCTTTTTAATACAAATAAATCACCCCTAGGGTAGGCCCTGGACAGCCCAGAGGGCTGAGTGCAACCTAGGTAAACAGTAGGTCATTTACTGTTACAGGTCCTTGTAGTGAAAATCTCTTAAATTCGTTTTTCACTACTGCAAGGCCTATCTCTCCCGTAGGATAACATTGGAGTTGAATTATTACATATTATAAGTGTAATTTCGAAATGGGAAGAGATAACTAGTTCATGTTTGTTGTTTCTGGAATTACAATTTAAAATCCTATGGTGAATCCGATTTTAAATTGCAATTCTGAAAATGCCACTTTTAGAAAGTTATCATTTTCCTGCCTTAGACATGTAGTGCCTGTAGCCTGTCTCTGGTCACATGACTGGATGTGGGTGACAGTTGGGCTTTGTGTATTCCTTCTAGACAGCCACACACAATGAGGAGCTTAGGTGTGACTGGATGGGCCATCACTGGCAGGATGGGTGGGAGGAGCTGGGCAAGACCAACTTACACTTGAATAGGCGCCTGTCCTGTCTCCACACAAAGGGCTGCATACCCACTATAGTTAGTCTGGAGCCAGGGCTAGGAAGACAGGGCCTTTGTGCTCTTGAAAGGCATGCCTCTAGAAGCTTCTCCCCACTTCAATTGCATAACTGTATATAAAAGAAGGATCTCAGACACCAACTCTTCAATACACTTCTGGACCTGTGTATACTCTGCCTGAAAGAAGGACTGCTATGCTGCTACAAGGACTGCTACTCTGATGGACTGATAATCTAAAGGAACTGCAGCCCTGCTGTGCTGGCTGCTGCCCTCTTGCCTGGGGAAGACGAACTGGACCTGCAAATTAATCTTGAGCCTAGGATCCCAGAGTGACTCAAAGGGCTAGTCTGTTGGCCTCTTGATTTGAGTCTCAGGGTATAAAAGGCTCCCCAACCAACTTCTGGACCTAAATACAGTGAGTTCTTGACCACCAAATGGTGCCTCTCAGGTCATGGACCCTTGGTGTGGCTCACTGGTTCTTTAAATCAAGCTTTTCAACTCTTCTCGACCAGGCCAGTTTGCACTGGAACTGTGCCACTCGCACTGAAATCCAGCACGAGCCGCTGCCGGCCCATCTTTTCACCCAGCAACATTGACAGCCTACAGAGGACAGCAAATGCGAAGCTACAGCCCGCATGTTCACGATGCCCGGCCTACTCTTCGCACCACATCAACTCCTGCATCTGATTCTCTACCTGCTCCTCACGACCCCTTCCAACGCAAACAGGACTCTTGGCACAAAACTTGAGAAGGTAAACCATCAGCGGGACTAATCTAGGACTGTATCTGACCTGTGCTCGGCCTGAACTTCTGACTTTGACCCGGTCAATGACAACCAGATAGCGACGATTGGTGCTTTCTGCTTTTAGACACTATTTTACAATTTATTCTTTAAAAATTCATAACTTCAGTTCTACTGATTGGATTTTTGTTGTTTTGGTCTTGTTTTATTTATTATATTAGGCTCTATTGTTCTAGACTGGTGTGGGATCTTTTTGTGTGGATTTGTCACTGTTTTAATGTTTGAAGAGTTGCACAAATACTTTACACATTGCCTTTAAGTTAAGCCTGACTGCTCTGTGCCAAGCCACCAGGGGTTGAGCACAGGTTAATTTGAAGTTTGCTTGTGCCTTACACTGATTAGGATTATGGTTGGTGCTTGGCCAGGGTCCACACTCCAGTCAACCAGTAACCCAATTTCTACCAGGTTTACATCTCAAACACGGAGTAACACAATAAACTAAATGTACAGTCAGTTCTACAAGCAAAGCAGTCCAGGAATGCAACAAACCTTTATCTACTTTTTTGCTACTGGGCCATTTTGGAATAATAAAAGGAGCCACCAATGCTTGTGGTGCCCCTTCTGTAATACACATTGATGAGGCACAAAATTAGTGCTGATGCCCTGCGAAGTCAGTGCACCTTATATAAATATGTGCATGCACAGTACTACAGTGCTAAGGTGATGAGCGTGCTGTCATTTTTTAAAACCATTATATTCATCTCCATTGATAAAGGTACCACTAATTGGTTAAGAAAAATATTTGTATACAATTGTTTCAATTTCCTTATCCTCTTCTGTCAGGTGCAATAAGGGATAGTATGTATGATCTCAAAGGCATTAGTCAAACCAATAGTTAAAAATGTGTCACTGAAACAAAAACTAGGTCTCTGCACTTCAACAGTAATAAGCAATATGTATTTGTTAAATTTGTGAGTAGGAAGTTGATAAATACAAACTAAGAGTAATTTTAAAACGGTGGTAAAACATTAGAAACAGTGCTACTTAATGAATGTCATTCCATCACTACATATGTGTAGAGGTCAAATAATTATATATATGATACTATATATAGATGTTAAAAGGCTTTTTAGTATGTAAAAAGTAAAAAAGCAGTTATAGGTTTTACTCCATAATCTCTCTCTGCTCACAGGTAATGAACTTTTCTTACTATGGTCCCAATTAAAAGTTGACAGAAATTCTATACAGAGATTTTGAGTGGCCAGAATTTATGATTCCAGCTGGAATTTCTGCAAAGAATTCCTCCAGTTAGGTCCTCGGAATGCAGAATAACTGCCCAGACCTAGAATTACCAGATAAAACACAATTTCTAAATTCCAGACCATATAACACAGGTATCTACAACCTGCTCTAGGCAGGTGTTAATTGTATGTGAGGACTCATCATCCTTCCAAAGAGCATAGGAGGCTTCACAAAAAATTCAATTACTATTCAATCAGGGGAGTAAATATCCCAAAAATAAAGCCAATGAGGAGAACGAGGCACGTGCGTAGGTGGTACTGAAGTACAGAATCTGTTAGGTATCTATGTCAAGCAAAATACAAAATACAGCTTTAGAAAAAAATGTTTTGGCTTGTTTTTAAAGTCAGACAAAGAAAAGAGGCTCCAAAACGACGGTTGGGAATGAGTTCCAGACCTTGCATGCACATCCAGAGAAAGACCAGATTGAGTTGCACTTTTTTTAATGAAGGTTGATCTTCCCAATAGTACTGAATCAGAGCTTTAGAGCTGATGGGTACCTCCAGATATCTTCTGCTTCTTGGCCAGATAATGAGAGCAGTCAGAATGGATACAGTGGTGTACAGCGCATGTGACGTTATGGCTGGATCAACCTTAGATAGGAAGCCAGTCCTAGAAGTGAAGGATTGGAGTAATATGGGGGGGACATCCAACCCCGGAAATCAGATGGGCAGCTGCATCCTTGTTGGGGTTGAGCAGCACCAAATGAGTTTTTGGAATGGCGGATAGAGCAGAGTTTATGTAGTGTAAGCTTGCTAGGACCAGCACTTTAGTTCTTAGGGGTATTTTTGCAGTAAGAATAGTTTCATCCTCTTGACAGTCTAAGTTGATGTTTTGCATTTCTAGCAATATTGTAAATATGTCTGTGATGATTGAGTTTATTATCAAAAAGAAACCAAGAGATTTGGTACTTAGACGGGTATTCTAGAAATAGGATATTAGTTTCATCAAAGAATTGTTTCTGTAATTGAGGAGATTCTAAAGAATTTTGAAATGGTGGATTGCAAGCACAAGTGGAGCAGGAAAAAATGTCCTATCTCCTGCTTCTCCTCTGCATGGTCTTTCTTACATTTCACTCCGAGTCAAGCAGATGAGCTACCAGCTCTGACACATATCTTGGTCCGCGAGAATGTTGTGCATGTGCAAAAATCAGCAGCATCAGTGAGAGTGATCAGCATTTCAGAATCATGGAGTATGTATAAGAGAGCCCTCCAGGATCTCCACCTTCTTTCTTCTTATTAGAGCCTTAGAGCCATTTCTTACCTTCCTAATGTCCTACGAATTCCCACGTACGCGGACACGATTCTTGAGGTCTTTTTTCTTTAGGTAACAATTGTCATCATACCACCCAGCCAGACCAATTTTGAGTGCACAGTTTTTCTTCCTGATGCTTTCGCTTCTTGTAATTAATGGCTGTATGATTTTTAATTTGTTTTAGTAATTATCAAAAAGGGCTTTCAGGCAGACCAGTCCTGGCTCTCACAATGTCAGATCACTTTTGACCTTTAATGTGAGGTCCTCTGTTGCAACTTCCATGCACTGCTATTCCAGTTTGGTTTCCACACCGCAATGCAAGTGGGATTTCACTCTTCAATGTAATTATCAGGTGTTATCTAGATCACATAATTCAACTGGACTGTATTTTATAATTCCTTTTATGTCCTGTGGCAGGTGGACATACCTGTTACCAGCTCTCTTCAAGACTCCACTAAGACTAGAGAGTGAAATGGGACAAGAAAGGCTCACAAAGAGAGATAAAAAAGACTACCAGAATATAAAAAGGGAGTTAGGATTAATTAGTTTTTGGTAGACAGGACGAGAGAGAGGGGCCGGGGATGCTGATTGGAATCCCAACACCATTGAATCTGCAAAGCCGGATTCAAACCCAGAAGGTAGAGATAACTTCAGCAATGAGGATGCGGTGGAGGTTTGGAGCAAGGACTGGTGGAGTCCCTTCACCATTAGAGAGACCCGCTGACTTGCCACAATTGAAGAGAACTGTGGCCTGACGAGGTGGGTGTTTGGGGCATATCGACCACTACTAGTATATGGAAGGGAAAAGGAAGGGTATTAAGGCGTAAGTCAACCACAGGCTAGTCCTACAAACAACATATTCTTCTTTTCCTCTTTTTCCTCACCCTTTCTCACACCGTAGTTCAACCTGGGAAACAAAGAATGACAGATTGCCCTAAGAATTGAAGTTAGAAAGAAAAAGATACTCATATAAGAAAAGGAAAACAAAATAGAAATTGAAAGCCGTTAAGTAGAATTTATTTTTGTTTTGTTACAATAAGACTTACCTGGTGTCTTTCCTATGAAGTTAATTGTTGGTGGAGAAGAACACTTCATTCCTGAAGAACCAAGCAATGCTGAGAAGGAAGGAAGAGCATGAATTGTGTGAGAGACTCTTTCTTTGGATTTAAACTTTCTTTTATGTTAAAAAAATAATGGGAACATACATTTTTTGTGACTCTTTACCCAGTCTTAGCTGTTGTGTTTAAACCCATGTCTACATGTCCAGATGCAAGGCATTGTGATCATTCGTGAGTTCCCAAGACATGCCACAGTTCTTGTATTTATGCCAATGTTCCACTCTCAAATGTGCAAAAAAATGATGGATGGAATGCTTGAAGTAATTCCTCTGGCCACATCCTAATCCATCATTATTTTCCACACTATCCCACCTCAGTTTGGACCTTTCTATATGCAAATCAGCCATGACCCTGCTCCATTTGGAACAGTCTAGCCCGGACTGCCAAGCCATGTCCTCCCTGAACCAGAACACAAGCAACCCAGGAATTGTTTCACCCTAGTTATAGGCTCATTAGCCGGGTACAGCTTGGTTCCAGTGACACAATATACACGTGACCCATGCCTGGGCATACCCGTACCACTTAGGGCAACAAACTGAAGTATACAAAAAAGTGATGGATGAAATGTTTGAATTAATCTCAGCCACTGGTAATTACTCGGGCCGCAACCCAATCCATCGTTATTTTGCACAATATGCTACCTCAGTTTGGACCCAGCAATATGCAAATCAGTCTTGACCCTGCGATTGCCAGTGGCTGAGATTAATTCAAACATTCCATCCATCACCTTGTTGTTGTTGCAGTTGCTGCTCTAAGTGCAACGGGTATGCCCAGATGTTGGTCCCATGCTAACTGTGCCAGTGGAATCAAGCTTTACCTAGCAGATGAGTCCATAACTAGAGCAAAACAAGTCCTGGGTTGCTTGTTTTCCGGTTCAGGGAGGACCTGGCCTGGCAGTTCGGGCTGGACTGTTCCGATTGAGAAAGGGTCAGAGCTGATTTGCATATGGCTGGAAACAAACAAAAGGTGGCATTTTTATTTAATTTATTTTATTTGCAAAGTTTTATATAGCGCTGGCTAGACCCGGAGGTATCAGAGCGCTTTACATGAGGATCAGTGAGTTACAGGTTCCATAATTACATAGACAAATATAGACAAAGGAGGAAAGAGAAAAACATGAGATAACACAATAATGTGAGATTATTAGCGCGTACACACGTCTTATGGGGAGTGAAGAGGTAGAGGGGGAATGGTAAACGGGGGTAGGGAATGCAGGTAGGAAAACACAATGGGGGGGTGAGGAAAACGATGTCCGATGTCCGGCTGGGTAGGTGCCGGCCGAGGGGTGAACCAGAGCCAAACTCCTCTATAGCTGCATATGACAGCTCCACCGGGCATCAGCCAAAGTTGCTCAGGCACCACTGTAAGTACAAACAGTTTTGGCTTCCACCCAGGGGGCATCGTTAAAGTTCCGAAAGTTCAAATAGATCAGGACCAGAACTGAACCTGGGGGCAAGCATAGCAGAGAAGTCCAAAACCAGTGGTAATCCAGTACCGTTCCAAGATGGCCACCGTGATTCATACTCGTGTTCATTTTGGATGCAAGGACACAAAACTATAGCGTAGAATAGACGCGCACCACAAATGGCAGCTGCGTACATTCTGCTCATTGGCGTTGTACTTGTGGGCCTGCGCTTTTTTTTACCGAGAACAGCACGCGACTGCACTTGCTCCATCGCGCTGCCCACACGACGGCGTACCCGGACTGTAGCGAGCACCCGGCGAGAGCAGACCAAGCGAAGGTAGACGGGGGCAGAGCCGAGAGCGCCTCCCTCGCTCTTGACCAGTTGGAAGAAGGTGATCTGGACAGGACATCAGAGACGGCAGAGAGGCAAGGTGCACACTGGCCAAGTACAGGATTAAGTAAAAATGAAACATGGTTCCTTGCTTCATGTGGTTAGACATTTTATTGTTATATTTTCTCTTTTGTCACCGCTTCTCAGTCTAGACAGTACTGCACGCTTTCTTCATAACGATTCTTCAGCGCCAAGGTTTGAGGTAGGATAACCGGCTGTATGCAGAGCCGAAGCTACGGAAGACGTTTGTCGCCTCCATGGGCAGTTGACGGGGTCCATACATGGCCAGGCTGGGATTCTGCTGCAAGCAGTACCTCCATGCCTGTGTGACTCCTGGCTTTAGGTAGCGCACCGCATAGCCACTGTAGCCCAAAACTTATTTCCAGAATCTCCTGCCAGAATGAGCAAGGACTGAGATGGCGCCAAACCTTGCTTATATAGGTAAACGTCTGCAATGATGGGCAAAAAATGATGGATTGGGATGCTGCCCGAGCAATTGCCAGTGGCTGAGATTAATTAAAGTATTTCATTCACCACCTTGTTGTTATTGTACCACTCTCAGCAGAAGTTAGTTGGTTACTGTAGTAGCCCCATGAGCTATGTGATAATTCTTGAGTCATTGTTTTCTACTACATTTCTTGCAGCAATTCAACCTTCTTTTGAGCAAAAAGATTTCAAGTGTTTGCCTGCTCTTTCTTCAGCTCTGCTGTGGTGTCGGAGCCATATCCCTACTCTATTATCTTTCTAAAATCCCCACAGATGAGAAGAATGGTTGTACGGCAATGGGCGTTATCATAGAGTTATCATAGCCTCACTAATGGACAATATGCTGTAAAAAGCCTCTTTCTTCTACTGTCAATACTCAATGATGACTTTTAATATTAAGCTTTCGAGCAAGATGATGCCACTCATTTGGCTATTTTGTAGTACTTCCCAGGGCCTCCTTCTCAGATTTCTTGTCCGTGGGTGCCCACCTCAACTCCTTTCTGCTTCACCAACTTATCAGTATCTTTCGTAGAGGTAAGCCCTATGTTGGCTGTATTGACAATTCTCGTTTGTGACTGTGTACATGTCAGCAGATTTTTTTTTTTTATCAATAAACTTTGGCCCTTCTCACAAGCTCTGCACACTGGTTATTCACAAATGGACTCTGGGTTGTGAATCGACTGCTGTACAGTCAGGTCAGTTTGCAAACTTGCCATTTACAGTGGGGTGCAGAACGAGCTGCCTCATGAATATTAGAAATTTGCGACCCGCCTGTGATTGGCTTCAAACACAGGTATGTTGGCATTCAAGGTACAGCAGATCACCATCCCTCTGTGTTTACATTCCAAGATCGGCATCAATTTTTTTAAAAAGCAGCCAGTTTCTTAAACAAATCGGTGCTCCTTTAAAACAATAAGAGTTTCACATTTGAAAAACACCAAGTAGACTAGGCAGTGGTGTCCATCACTTTTGCCAACTCCCGCTGGGGCAAGACTGCCAACACAATTTCCAAAGGGAATTTGCGAATCAGTTTCCACCGACTTAGAGGAGTTGGTAGCTGGTCAATGGGTTAAGACTGAACCTGTGGTCACAAACCATTAACATATAACATACTGGATTGCAATTTCGAAAGAACACCTTTTTCATCCATCAACCCTTCTAAATGTTATTCAATATGGGTAGCAAAACCCATTTCATGAGTCAGAAAATCTTTCCCAGCTTCTAAAATGAATTATGTACATTGGAATTAGACATTTTGCCATTGCAGACCTTTGTTATTTTACAAATCACAGGGCCTGGAATCGAAAAATTACTAAGTACATCTAGCTCCAACTCTGTTAGCTTCTTTTGTCTCACTGCATCCTGGACGAATGTCCCTTTTTAGGGCTTTGTCACTGCCATGTAAGGGTGAAGGTGATGACAGTGTCTCTATTTTTCTTCCACATTTCCTGAAGTATTCTAGGGCTTTTCACCTCCAAGGTCTCAGAGCCTTCTTTGGAATTCCACCAACTTCAAGTGGGAAAACACATGATCCAATTTCATAATGTAATTTATGCTTTCTGCTGGCAAATCACTTTTTTGTGCTTAATCTAGGAGGCAGATTTTTCCTACCAGTGTTCCATTAATCATTATTTCCTCCAACTGTGAGCACCTTAAAAGGGTATCAAAAGACACAGGGCCTACTTCATTCCCTAAGGCCAAACACTCCTCCTTTCCTCCTTCACTAGGCCATTGCTGGCATGTACCTTTTGTGTGCTTTACCCCACTGCTCCTTGTTGAACCTGTTGGCATTTGCGGATTGGGACGCTTTTGCCACATAACCTAGCACTCCCCTGCCACAATGTTTTCTCTCTTGTCTGCTTGGCAAGAGTGTAGTCCATAAACTTAATTTCAACAGGCTATGATCATGTACATCCGACTGCTCCAATTTGTGGTCCCAGAGCAGCTGGTCCCTGATGCTTCATTTTGTGGGGATGGGAAACCCCTAGATTTTCCGTATGGCACCCCGATGACTGCCTAATACTTATTCTGATATCCACATTGGTATCTGTACTAATATTGGAGTAGCTGCTGCCATACACAGTGTATCTTTTATCTCCTAGCCTATTGAGGTGTACTGCTCCTACTGCAGCCAACCAGGTAAACCACTACATCTCCAGAATAGCATCAGAAGAACAAATCTATTTTTTACTTAAACAAATCACGCAACTATCCCTCTCTCATCTTAGGTGATTAAAGGGCCCCAGAAATCCCGATGAAAATAAATAGTCCACTCAATATAACAACATTACAGGTGGCGAGCTAAACCTGTCCTATTGCAATGCTACTGAAATAGGACTGTAATTATATCATGCATGCCACGCCTCAGGCATCACTTGAAGTTCATAAACTCCTCATGGTAAACTGTCACAGTCACATTGATGTACCCATTACAGGTAATAATAGGTACAAGATGGATGAGCGGGTACTACACTGGAGGAAATCGTTGGAGGTAGGCCTACACAATTCATAACCTCCTTGATAACCATCAGTGAAAATCATTCAGAGAGCCTGGAGATACATCTTGGTTACCTATCTCTTAATTGTAGAGGTACTACCAACTGATGCACTTTTGGCAATCAAAGCTGGATCCATCCACTTAACTCCTGCTCACATCCTCTACCTGTAAATAATGTAATGCCTAGAGGCAGTTTTGAGGAGTGAGTCCAAGATTATATGGCATTATTATATAACAACACGTTTCGATGCCAACGATCTTAGAATCAAGTGGCAGGACACTCTTGACAGAAAGTTCTCAGATGAGGAATGGTAAAATATCTTAATGGAGCACAACAAAGGCATTAGGTAGCCCATACTTATATTCAGCTATTTTAATATATTAGATGAATAGCACTGGTTCTTATTAGGAGTGTGCGGAAAGTTTCATTCAGCTCACGGAATTGGCAGAATTTGGTAACTCCATGTTACTCCTGTAACGCAGAGTTCCGGCCTAATTCCACCTCTCACCGCATGGCGGAATTTTTTCCTGCGAGGAACCAGATATGAGAGCGAGATTTGGCATCCCCTCGCTCAAATTTCTAAAGCTGGGGGTCGCAGTCAGAGGGCTGCTTTTTGAGTAGATTTCCTGCAGCTCGAGTAGACTTTTGACTCGAGCAGCAGCAAAATCAACTCGAATGACTCAGCGCGCTTGTGCATCGCATGGTGCCAGCGCTGCTCGTGCTACTGCCACAAAATTGCAGCGCTAGCAGTGACGCATGCATATTTTCCACTCGGTGGAACTCTGCGGATTTCCGCGGACTGAAACTCCACAAGTTCAATCCACCCCTGCTAATAATCCACATTCTTACTGTGACTATCTACTGTCGTAGATCAGGCGGTGTTCAGTGTTGAGCCAAGAGCCTCACATTAAATGCACTGCATATGCATTTACTTAATGTGGATGTCCTGCAAATCTGGCAATTCGTCTGACTATCATGAACTAAGTACAGACACTTCAGCGTTAGATCTAACTATGAATTTCCATCAGGGTCTCAAATATTCAAAAATATCATGATGACAAGAAACACCAGGCCCCTTGAGAGCCTTTTACCTATAAAAGCTTTGTTGAGTACTGCCTTGATGATTTAAATACCTATGTTTTCTTTATATGTGTTTCACTTTCCTGCTGCAGGCAAAAACCCTCCTGCAGACCATCAATTGGGAATATTAACATGATCTAGGCAAAATGCTCACTTTTTCGTACAGGAAAACAGAAACCAACAGAGAAAACATCCGGTTGCCTTTTGCAAAATATGTTGTGCATTTTGCGTGCCTTGTTTCAAGTTATTAATAACTTTAGATCCGACAGGGTTGTTGAAATCTTAAAATTATACATCAAATGGTGACATTTGTAGCAAATGTGCCAAATTCATCAACTAGGGAAATGCTGCAACCACCACAAAACTAATAATTTATATTTTTCCAGTATTTTTTGTATATGTTGATTAAAAAAATGCAATACATGAAGTACTGTACATTTTAAATTAGTACAAGAGGAATATTATTCTATACCTAGCATAGACCTTTCCAAAAATTGAATACAAAGGGCGGGTCAAATAATAAATAGATTAAATGAGACAACCCACATTCTGTGTGAGCATTAAAGCCTGGTGGGTTGCTTTATAGTTTTTTTTTTTTTAAGTTGGTGTCCCATAATTACCCATTACAAAGTTCACTTGCTTTCATGAAGCCGTACCATAACTTTACAGTCGGTCCGTCCGTCGGTTCAGTCATTCTGTGTAACTTTCTCTTCAAACGTATGTAAATAAAATTTTTCTGGCCTGCAGAGTGTGCCCCGTGTTTAGACATAGCGCATATATAAAAGGTCGAACTGGCTGGAGACTGCTAATAGTGAACCCAAATGCCTAAAAATGCAAACCACAGAGATTGTCTGCAGCATGTGATTAGTTTAAAGCCTTTAACTTCGCATTCTGGCTGCTCAGCAGGACACGTCACAGAGGCAATGTCTCCCGATCAATTCTGGGCACAGCCTCACCTGCAGCAGGGTCCAACGAGGTTAATCATTATAAATGGCTTCTGTAATGTGGTGCTTAGGTAACGGATGGGTCAAGCGCTCTCTGTCCTGCCTTCAGACGCTTGAGGGAATGCCTTCTTACTTGGGTGACCTCACCTTGCCTTGTACACTGCGGGCAGATCCAAGAAGCTGTCAGCGGGCCGGCTGCGACTTGCCACTTAGTATGATCAGCGGCATATGCAGGCCGACCAAAGCCCTTGAATTCAGAATGCCAGCGTGCAACAGAAGATTCTTGAGAAAAGTCACATTCTGTCCTCGGATGAGTGACTAGCTATTCATTCAAAAATGTGCCTTTTAGGTTTCTGAATCTATTTGTATGAGTAAACACCGAAATGTAAACATAAACCACACTCAGTGCTGCAAATGTCTCGAAGGTCACATGCCAGAGCTATAGAAAACAAATAATGAGAACCATAGAAAAATATGTTCATTATATATATATATATTCACTGAAAAAACCATAGGTTTTAGGGACAGTTATAGTTAGTTGGACATTGCACTCGTACAAAACCCGTGAAATTCCCCCGTTATAGTTAGTTCAGCTAACTATAACTCGCGCCCCCGCAATGCACTGCTGATGACGTCACATATTACATCACACATGACATGGTCAGTGACATCACTGATGACATCACTGATGACATCATCCAGTGACTGTGTGTTTCTGTAAAGTTTAAATATGTTTAATAGATATGCCAAGGTGTATTGAAGAATGAGTAGGTGTATAAGTGTCTGGATGGATGATTTAGTAGGTGCGTGACTAACTCTATAAGTGAGTGATTAAACGTATCTTACTGAATGCATGGGTTAGTGACTAAACTGGGTGAATGTCTGTATCCGTCTGTCTGTTGCTGTGTAAGTGGCTGCATGGGTTTGTGAATAGCTACATGAGTGTCTATATGAGTTATTGATTGGTTGTCTGAGTATCTGTATGGGTGCCTGAGTGTTTGTGTGGGTGGGGTGTGTGCGACTCTGTGCATAGATGTGTGAGTGGGTGATTCCCTGGGTGGATGGTTTCAAGAGTGCATCTGTGATAGACTGTATGGGTGGGTAAGTGTGTGTAAGAGTGTGTTAGTGAGTGAATGTATGTCCCAGTGGTACATGTGTGAGTAACTACATATGTGAAAGGCAGTATATATGTGTGTTGGAGTATATAAATAGATATAAGCGAGAGTGTGTGATTGTGAGAGTGACTGTATGGATGAGTGTGTGCTTGTATCAGTGATTGTATAAGAGCGTAAGAATGTGCTAGTATTTGTATGAGTAAGTGAGCTGGTGTGTGTATAACTGTATAGCTGAGTAAATGGCAGTGTGTTTAATTATTTGCATGACTGACTAGGTGTGTGAGTACCTCTATGGATGAGTGGCGGTGTTTGAGTGTCTATATAGGAGTATGAGTGCATATGATAGTCCTGTACTGAGTGACCGTAAGTATGAGTGACTGTAAGGGTGAGTGAGTGGATGTGTGGCCATGGGGGCATGCTTCTCTCCCAGCTATGCGTGTTTACACGTAGGTTGGTGGGAGGAGCATGTCCTCAGGCACACGCACAAGGAACTGTTTGAGACGCATGTATTACAATGGTGGCGCTTCATTGATGACATTTTTGTGATCTGGAAGGGGTCAATGGAATCTGCTAAAGGGTTTGTTGATATTATCAACAATAATGATCTAAACTTGGAGTTCACTGCTCATATAAGCAACCTAAGTGTTCAGTTCCTTGATGTAGAGGTATATGTTGACAATAACACAGTACATACCAAATTACATCGGAAAAGCACAGCAGGTAATTCCATATTGCATGCAGGAAGCTCTCACCCCAAACATCTCATTAAAAGCATTCCATATGGAGAATTTTTGAGAATTAGAAGAATCTGTAGTTCAGATACGGATCTTACCCAGTGTCAGGCAGAAGCATTACAAAGATTTAAAGCACGAGGCTACAAAATTAAAGACCTAAAAACAGCACTTTTAAAGGCCAACAACCACAACAGAGAGGAATGTTTACAGTATGTGCAGTCAGATACCACTCCTGATAGCAATAAGACCATTACTAAAGCTGTTGCCAACAGTAATACAATAAGACTAATAACCACCTACAGTCGGCAGGAGAAACAAATAAGAAGTATAATCTATAAAAATTGATCAATAGTAAGAACTGATTTGACCTTATCCCAAATTCTACCAGACTTGCCCTCTATTACTTTTAGACGGGCTCCCTCTATGAGGGATGTATTGGTGAAAACAAGCCCCGAGGTAACTGCCCCAACCAACTGGTTAACGAGTAGGAATGGGTTTTACAAATGTAGCTCATGCCGAGCTTGTAAATTCGGGGTCAACAGACAGGAGTATGCTAGTGTATTTGAACTCAATCCCATTAAAATATATGGGAGGTACACTTGTAGAACTGAATGTGCGGTATACGTACTTGAATGCACTTGTCACTTACAATATGTAGGAAACACTAAGCTGCAAGTATTCAACCGCATATTGCAACACCTACGCGCAATAGTCAACTCAGACCCTAGTTACCCTGTCGCTCTGCATTTCGAATTGGTGCACAACAACAACCTAAAAGATTTGAGCTATTTTGTGATAGATGCAGTACCGAGATTATTGAGGGGTGGAAATAGGGAAAAGAAACTCCGGCAATTAGAGTCTAAATACATCCTGTTACTTGACACTAAGATGCCCAATGGTCTCAATACAGGGGAGGACTTACACAACTTTTTATAAATGACTTTTTATAAACTTTTTGTAAACTTTTTTATAGACTGATGTGGTGTTCCAATCTGTGCATTAATTGTGGTAACTTTGTTTTGTGATGTTTTAGTTTTTTAACCTGTATTTTTAAACCTGGTTTTAGCCTTATTTTTACCTTGTTTTACCGGAATTGTTCGGTTTTACTGGGTTTTGATGGGTTTTTACGGGTTTTTAGGTCAGGTTTTAAACTATTTATAATATCCAATTATCTCAGTACTGTAATCTTAACAGTCTTGACTTAACATTTAAAAGATTTTCTCGGGTTGCCATTTTTTGCACTAGCAGTTTATTCAACTATTGCACTTGCACTTTATGTTTCTCTCAATGTACAACGAACAAAATATTGCACTTGCACTTTATCTATGCATCTATTATCGAATAGTATGTGGGAACGTGCATTGTTATATTGATGTCATAAATGCATAGAGTTTATGGTAAACGAAGTAGCAGCACTAGTATGAACTTGGAATAATACAACAAGGCATGGCCTAAGTTTTCCTATTTATTGTAATCAAGTTGACAGTTATGATGGATATAATAACTGAATACTTAAGACGATTACACTTTTTTGAATCAACATTAACACTTTTTTATGCACTTGATTTTTGCTCCCTCTCTTATGATGTACCCTGTAAATAAACTAATACAATTGCATTTAGGTTATTTTATATACAGACTAATGTTAAGTGCTACTACATCAAGACAATTTGTTTTAATTATACACTAATCAGGTTTGTGTATATACAAAATATGAAGGTAACAAATACTGGCTCTACATACATATATTCTTCTCACGCATATGTGTAGTATTTTGTCTAGTTCTATGAGAGTAAGGGAGTGTTCATTCACTAATTAATTATTTCGTCACACTATATATTGTAGCCAATGGTTCAAGCGTGTCATGTGATCAAGAACGGGCAACCCAGTCGAAACGCGTCATGCTGTTAATCCTTCTGCAATAAAGCACTTTATCTTTTAAGCACGCTGTGGTCCGTACCTGATTTCCGTCGTGGGATTAGTGAAGTTTCGGGATTGTGGATATATATATATATATATATATATATATATATATATATATATATATATATATATATATATTAACAACAACAAACCCAACGCGGTCCCAATCAATTAGGTTTGCACACATGTCACCTAAAGCCCCGCCCCCTTCCTTCACCACTGTGCAAACGCGCCCCGTGGCGCGTTTTAAGTTTGGGGATTAAGTCCCCTTGAATCCTGAGGGTTCCTGGGGTCCAACTAGCCCACCAGGTACCTCCAGTAAGCGCCACAGAGCTGCGTTGCAGAGAGGTGTAAAAAGGGGCGTGGCCTGGACCACCTCTCTGCAACGCAGCCCCCTGGTGCATACTGGAGGTTCCCGGTGGGCTAGTTGGCCCCCAGGGACCCCCAGTATTGAAGGGGAATTCATTTCCCAACTTAAAACGCGCCACAGGGCGCGTTTGCAGAGTGTTGCTGGGAGGGGCGGAGCCTCGGCACGATCGCGTGTTTTGGGGTTTTTTGAAGGGGGCTGTGTGGCCCCTCTTCTTTTTACTTTTTTTGGGCCCTGGGGACCCCATCCCCCAGGGCCTGACCCCTTATTTAATTTAAAAAAAAATAATAATTAACGGGAAGGGGGCCACGTGGTACTTTGCGATACCATTACAACGCATGCATTACCACGCATGCGTTGTACATCACGAAGTCATTACTACGCATTTTTTTTAGAACGCATGGTCATTTACCACGCATGCCTTTACAACGAATTTTGTTGTAAAGGTATGTATGGTAAATGACCATGCATTCTAAAAACATGTAGACGATCCATGTCGTTGTAAGGAAACAGAGGCTGTTCCGTTTCCTCACAACGACGTGCACCGCCCTCAGAGATGACGTGAAGCAGGAACCACGAGGAGAGAGGAACCATGAGGAGTGAGAGGTAAGGGGATTGGGCATGGGGTGGGGGTTTCTTTTCTAGGGTTTAGGGTAGTGCAGTGGTGTTTGGGTGGTGTAGGGGGTCATTCTGGGGGTAGTGTTTTAGGGTTTAGCGTAGTGCAGTGGTGTTTGGGTAGTGTAGGGGGTCGTGCTGGGGGTAGTGTTTTAGGGTTTAGGGTAGTGCAGTCGTGTTTGTGTAGTGTAGGGGGTCGTGTTTTAGGGTATAGGGCAGTGCAGTGGTGTTTGGGTAGTGTAGGGGTCATGCTGGGGTTAGTGTTTTAGGGTTTAGGGTAGTGCAGTGGTGTTTGGGTAGTGTAGGGGGTCGTGCTGGGGGTAGTGTTTTAGGGTTTAGGGTAGTACAGTGGTGTTTGTGTAGTGTGGGAGGTCATGCTGGGGGTATATTTAGGGTTTAGTGTAGTGCAGTGGTGTTTGGGTAGTGTAGGGTGTTGTGCTGGGGGTAGTGTTTTAGGGTTTAGGGTAGTGCAGTGGTGTTTGGGTAGTGGAGGGGGTAGTGTTCTAGGGTTTAGGGTAGTGCGCCCAACCAGCCACAATATCCGTGGACAAAGGGGATCCTGACTCTTTGGAACACTCCGTCAATTGAATAATTTGGGTCAAGGGCCCTACCACGTCCAAGACCTATCAATTCCTTTCTTGGGATCCCTCATATACTTGGAGAAAAAGGTACATAGTTTCTCATCAATTTCAGGCATGTGTGCCACCTTCCCCTTCAGTGAGGGCCTGGGGCATTCTCCCTCATCCTATTCCTGACCTCCCTTTCAAGGGGTTGATGGATTTTCCCCACCACATACTCTGCCACTTTGGCGTCAGGTGTCCATTCTGCCGACCTAGGATGGTAAATTTGGGTAGGCTCGAACATGTCCGAGTGGACCCCGTCCCCAACCGGGGACTGAGAGGAGTGGGACTCTGGATGCCAGGGACGCCCAGAGTCCTTATCCTCATCGGAGGAGAAATCGTCCTCCGATACACCCTCTCCCTCTAAGGGAAACCCGCCGTCGGGGTCTACAATAGTGGTGACAGTGTCGCAATTTTCTCCAGGCCCCTCCTCCTCCCGGCAGGGTGCATGTCTTAGCGTTCGCGCACTCTTGAGGAAGGTCTCCGTAAGTTTATCAAATCCTTCCAAGTGCCCCGCATTATGCTTAATGGCCCTTTTATTCCCCATCTGGGAGCTACTTGGACCCGCCACCACCAGATCTGGGTCACTGAACACCCCAGGGATGCTTTTCGCCAGCTTATCAACCTGATCCCTAAGAGGAGCCAGCGCCTTAGAAATAGCCAGAGAGAGGGCTTGGTCCACTGCTGGAGGGAGAAGTTGGGGGGCCATTCCTCCTCCACTTCCTGGTAGGAGGAGTAAAAATGGTCTTCTGGAGAAGACATGATAGCAGAGGGTGTGAGTACAGAACAAATGCCCTTAAAATCCTTAAGACAGCACCCTCGCCGGTGCTCCAACAGCTGGGCTTTCCCCGAAGTTGTTATAAGAATAGACTGAGGCGCAATACCAATTACCACCACCAGGTGGCGCAGGTCACTAAAGTGGCCGTGTGGGGAAATCACCACGTAGCGGTGTCAAAATTTGGCGAGGTTGGTCGGGAATCAGCGGACACTAAAGGAGTGACCGGATTCCCAAACGCGCGTAAAGACCAGGGGAGCGCTCGACGGAGCTGCCTCGCTCGGACCAGATGCGCCTGACAGGATCTCATTGCGCGCAGAGCACACAGCGGGAGAAACTGCGAGGGGAGAACGCGCTCGGGCAAGAGCCTGCTGCGCAGGGAATATGAAACAATACCAAGGCAATAATGCTAATAACGTGCACAAGAAACCGCTATACAAACAGCAACAACGTCAGATTAAGCCAAGAATGTAAGGAATGCACTTAACTGACGAGCAGTGAAGAAAGAGGAAGCGGAAGGGACGTCACGATATTATATACGATGGACTGTGATATGATTGGACTATAGTTGCCTTGGAGACTACCCCTTAATGGTTCATGGGTTGTGTAGTCTTTTGTTTAATGATTGTTGTGTTACGTTTTCTTTGAACTGCTATGCAAATAAAGTGAGGAAAGATATGCATAATTCTCACCTCCGTCCTGCCATAGAATTCATTAAACTTTATTTGATCTGATTTAGAAACATAGATCATAAAAGTGTACATAAAAACAGTAAATCCTCTTTCCTAATACAATACAGTGAGAATTAATTAAAACCAGTAGGTAAAAACGGGTGTTACAAAGCCCGGTTCAGAGCAACTTCAGGTTAACAGAATCGTAAAGTTCAATTTTTCGCAAGATCAATCTCATGTACTTCAGTGCAAAATACGCAATAAGGGGTCCAAGTAAGATGTAACGCTCCAATACCTGACCAGTTTGCACTATATAAAACTGCAGAAAAACTAAAAATAAAAAGTGTTTTGCACACTTCTGTCATTGGGCTATAGGGCTACATCTGGGTGATATTTGTGCTACATTTGGGCTCTTTTTTCTCTGGTGGCCATCTTGGGAGACTTATTTGTTATGAAGTTTCCTAAATTCGTCATTTACTGCAGTCTCCTCAGTAGGAAATGCTTTCAGTTTTTTACTTTGATTCCATCAAGAAGGCATTCAGATGTGTCACACATTTGCCATAAATTCAGAATGTGAGCACTCTAGTTGTTCATTAGATCACTGTAGTAAAGCTACTGCTCACCAGGGAGTTAACTGGAAGTCTACTGCTGGTATTGAAAGTGATTGTTTCAGTCTGCATGTCAGAATTTTCTAATGAAATAGAAGAGGATTTGAGATCTCACTTAAAACATGCCCTAAATTTTCTTTCTGCAGCACTAACCATAATTTCTATGGCAAAATGAACCCCCTCATTTTGTTCCTTTTTAAATTAAATGTTTTAAGTGTTACCAGTTTATTCCAATCAAGATGGCTTCAGGTGTACCATACTTTTGTCATAAGTAAGACTGTTAGCGCTCTAGTTGTTCTTTAGAACACTCTGGGAAGCTGCAGTAGAACACAAAGGCATCAACTGACAGGCTGCTCCTGTTGAAATATAACAGGAAGATATTTGAGATCACACTTGAAACATGTCCTAATTTTTCTTTCTACAGCACTAACCATAATTTCTATGACAAAATGAACCCCATCATTTTGTTCCTTTTTAAATTAAATGTTTTAAGAGTTACCAGTTTATTCCAATCAAGATGGCTTCAGGTGTGCCATAATTTTGTCATAAGTAAGACTGTTAGCGCTCTAGTTGTTCTTTAGAACACTCTGGGAAGCTGCAGTAGAACACAAAGGCATCAACTGACAGGCTGCTCCTGTTGAAATATAACAGGAAGATATTTGAGATCACACTTGAAACATGTCCTAATTTTTCTTTCTACAGCACTAACCATAATTTCTATGACAAAATGAACCCCATCATTTTGTTCCTTTTTAAATTAAATGTTTTAAGTGTTACCAGTTTATTCCAATCAAGATGGCTTCAGGTGTGCCATACTTTTGTCATAAGTAAGGCTGTTAGCACTCTAGTTGTTCTTTAGAACACTCTGGGAAGCTGCAGTAGAACACAAAGCAATCAACTGACAGTCTCTGCCCTTGTTGGATGTACATGTTTTACTGAGAATGTCAGACTTCATTCTCACATGACTGAGAAAGATAATGTGAATTTTCAGAAAATATGCTCTCATTTTAGCTTCTGGAGCACCTTCCAAAACTGTATGGAACAAGCATGTGAAAATAGTTTTCTCTCAAACATGATTCATGATATCCCAGCAGAAGGTTTTTCACAGGGTAAAACCACAATTCCTGAAATTAGTATGGTACCGTCAACAAATGAATTCTAATGTAACTAAAGTCTGTTATCACCCTTTATAGTTCTCCTTTTGGTAACGCTCAAAATCTTCGATTCACTACAATGCATTTCAATGGGGTACTATCATTTATATTGGTCCCAAGACGGCTGCCAGCAATTCCAGGATGAAGTGCTGACAGCCAATCAGATCTCACGATGACATGTGTGGTTAGGCTCCGCCCAGATATATATGTGTTTTCTTTTTCAAATTTCTCAGGAACTACTGAACGGATTTACACCATTTAAGCAAAAGGCAAGCCTCTGAACCAAGGGCTACCTTTTGCCAAATTTGGTGTAATTCCGTTCAGCAGTTCGGGCTGTAGCTGCGATGAAAGGTTCCTATGGAAAATTGCATGGGGAAAACATGTTTTGGGACCCCTTTTTCTCGGCCCCCGCTTGTCGAATCACCCCGAAACTTTCAGGATAGGAGCGGACCGGAGCGGGCCATAAGTTTTGAAAATTTCGCGAAGATTCGTCAACCGGCCCCACAGTTATTTCAAATAGAATGTTGTGGATTTCCTATGGAAAATAGGGCCTAACTATAACTATCTACTGGCGACTGCCAGTAGAATATATATATATATATATATTCACTGAAAAAACCATAGGTTTCAGGCACGTTATAGTTAGAAATTAGCATTTAAAAACCTTACAAATTCACTGAAAAAACCATAGGTTTTAGGGACAGTTATAGTTAGTTGGACATTGCACTCGTACAAAACCCGTGAAATTCCCCGTTATAGTTAGTTCAGCTAACTATAACTCGCGCCCCGCAATGCACTGCTGATGACGTCACATATTACATCACTCATGACATGGTCAGTGACATCACTGATGACATCTCAAATGACATCACTGATGACATCATCCAGTGACTGTGTGTTTCTGTAAAGTTTAAATATTTTTAATATATATAGGGAAAGGCGTATTGAAGAATGAGTGGGTGTATAAGTGTCTGTATGGATGATTTAGTAGGTGCGTGACTAACTCTATAAGTAAGTGATTAAACGTATCTTACTGAATGCATGGGTTAGTGACTAAACTGGGTGAATGTCTGTATCCGTCTGTCTATTGCTGTGTAAGTGGCTGCATGGGTTTGTGAATAGCTACATGAGTGTCTATATGAGTTATTGATTGGTTGTCTGAGTATCTGTATGGGTGCCTGAGTGTTTGTGTGGGTGGGGTGTGTGTGACTCTGTGCATAGATGTGTGAGTGGGTGATTCACTGGGTGGATGGTTTCAAGAGTGCATCTGTGATAGACTGTTTGGGTGGGTAAGTGTGTGTAAGAGTGTGTTAGTGAGTGAATGTATGTCCCAGTGGTACATGTGTGAGTAACTACATATGTGAAAGGCAGTATATATGTGTGTTGGAGTATATAAATAGCTATAAGCGAGAGTGTGTGATTGTGAGAGTGACTGTATGGATGAGTGTGTGCTTATATCAGTGATTGTATACGAGCGTAAGAATGTGCTAGTATTTGTATGAGTAAGTGAGCTGGTGTGTGTATAACTGTATAGGTGAGTAAATGGCAGTGTGTTTAATTATTTGCATGACTGACTAGGTGTGTGAGTACCTCTATGGATGAGTGGCGGTGTTTGAGTGTCTATATAGGAGTATGAGTGCATATGATAGTCCTGTACTGAGTGACCGTAAGTATGAGTGACTGTACGGGTGAGTGAGTGGATGTGTGTGTAGACCTAAGAATCAGTGAGTGGGTATGTAGTTATTGGTGTTGGAGTGTCTATGGTTTTGCGAATGGCAGTCTGTAATTTAGAGTGAGTGTATCAAATGTTATATTAGGGTGTGAGGAGGTGCATCAGATTATCACGTGGATGATGTCATCAGCGATGTCATCAGTGATGTCATTTGAGATGTCATCAGTGATGTCACTGACCATGTCATGAGTGATGTAATATGTGACGTCATCAGCAGTGCATTGCGGGGGCGCGAGTTATAGTTACCTGAACTAACTATAACGGGGGAATTTCACGGGTTTTGTACGAGTGCAATGTCCAACTAACTATAACTGTCCCTAAAACCTATGTTTTTTCCAGTGAATTTGTAAGGTTTTTTAAATGCTAATTTCTAACTATAACGTGCCTGAAACCTATGGTTTTTTCAGTGAATATATATATATATATATATATATATATATATATATATTTCAACCGCAAAAAGTCTCCTTCCGGATTGCTGGGACCCGTGGAGAGTGGCGTGCACACCGGCGAAGTACCGGTAATCAATCACAAACAATCAAAATCAAATCAGCGCGCTCTCAGGAAAAAAGGGGATCCGTTCTCGTAAGTTCAACACCCAGTGTTTATTCACAACGCGTTTCGATTCCTGACAAAACCTTGTTCACGTGAAACGTGCAGGGCACAAACCAGTGAAAGAAATAATAATGGTGAACACAAACAAGGGACATGAAAATCATAATAACGGCAGACATGTTGGAGTGGTGGATACTTAGATAAATGTGGACTACATTACAGCAATCTGTACAAATCATAGATAACTACTTTCTTGTAAATATACATATTAACAGACTGCTGAATAATAAATCAGAATAAACAGCGCCCTGGTGTGGCGGCCCATGTGTAACACATATAACACATAAATGCAATATCACAATCACAATCGATAATGTATGCGTACATAGTCATAGGCTCATGACTAGTTCCACATTGCCTATTGCGTCAGCATCTTGGTCCAACTCAAAAAGAATAAAGATGAAATAAATGTAAAACGGCCCATAACTCCCCGGGCATGGTATGACTGGGGACGTAAAAAAATGCCAGCTTTATTGTTCGCCCCAAGCGTGAACATTCGCGAAGAGAAAACGGGCAAGGTAACCGATAGTGTAAGGCACATGCTGTGTCAATACTGGGCAAGTGCCCTAGGTAGACATGCTCGTCGACACAATAAAAGAAAATGAAAATGAGAATAAGCATCCCAGTGGACAACTGGCTCATGGAACCACGGGACAGCAAAGTCGGGCAGACAACAGATAGAGAGTATACCAGGTCAATGCCAAAGAAAGTCTCCGTCCACCTAATGTGATCTCACAAAGTAATCAACGGCAAGTGCCCAATGGACAGAAATACTCGTACAGGGGTATCAATCCCATGTGAAGTTCATCACGGCTAATGCCTGAAGTCACTCTAGCTGCTATATGCACCACAATAAATCTCTTATCTCAAGTGTCATCACAGCGTCAGACTGGGCTGGTACCACAACATCCACATGTCTCTAAGAATATGCCAGTAAAATCACAGTGAAAATGTGCTCACAGGGAAAAAAGGGTAGGAGGCCCGTGCAGGTGAGAACAGGTGAGTGGGCCCCTTCCTTTCCTCCTGTAAAACAAACAGAAAAAACAAACGATTAAACAACAACAAAAAACAGAAAACACACAAAAAACCAGAAAAAACACAAATTGATTTGTTATGTGAGTGGCTGTATTGGAGAGAGAGTGTCTATGCGAGTGGCTGTATGGGTGAGTGAGCACATGTGTGAGTGCTTGTATGGGTGTTTGAGTGCGTGTCTGAGTGCTTTTATGGGTGAGTGAGAGGCTCTGTTGAAAGGCTGTATGGGTGAGTAACTGGGTGTGTGAGTGGTTGTATGGGTGAATAAGTGGGTATGTGAGTAGCTGTATGGGTGGGAGAGTGAGTGGCTGTGTGAGTGACTATATGGGTGAGTGAATGGCTGTGTGAGTAGGTGTATGGGATCTGAGTAGCTGTAAGGGTGAGTAAGTGAGTGGGTGTGTGAGTAGCTCTTTAGATCAATGAGTGGGTATATGAATGGATGTATGGGTGTGTGAGTTTTTCTGTGGATGATGTCATCGGTGATGTCACTGACCATGTCATGAGTGATGTAATATGTGAGGTCATAAGCAGTGCATTGCGGGGAGTAAGTTATAGGTAGCTCCGGTAACTATAGCTGCTGAATTTCACTGATTTTGTATGACTGAAATTTGAGCCTAACTATAACATCCCTGTAGCCTTTGTTTATTTCAGTGAAAAAAAGAAATATATATATATATATTATCTACTGGCGGTCGCCAGTAGATAGTTATAGTTAGGACCTATTTTCCATAGGAAATCCGCAACATTCTATTTAAAATAACTCTTGTGTCGGTTGATGAATCTTCGCGAAATTTTCAAACTTTATGGCCCGCTCCGGTCTGCTCCTACCCTGAAAGTTTCGGGGTGATTCGTCAAGCGGGGGCCGAGAAAAAAGGGGGGTCCCAAAACGTGTTTTCCCCATTCATTTTCCCATAGGAAACTTTAGCCACGGCTACAGCCCGAACTGCTGAACAGAATTACACCAAATTTGGCAAAGAGGTAGTTCTTGGTTCAGAAAGAACCCTTTTTGTTAAATGGTGTAAATCCGTTCAGTAGTTGCGGAGAAATTAAAAAAATAAGAGTCAAAAAATCAATTTCCCATAGGAAACTTTATGCAAGGCTACAGCCCGAACTGCTGAACGGAATTATACCAAATTTGGCAAAGAGGTAGTTCTTGGTTCAGAAAGAACCCTTTTTGTTAAATGGTGTAAATCCGTTCAGTAGTTGCTGAGAAAATCAAAAGTAAAAACACATATATATCTGGGCGGAGCCTAACCACACATGTCATCGTGAGATCTGATTGGCTGTCAGCACTTCATCCTGGAATTGCTGGCAGCCATCTTGGGACCAATATAAATGATAGTACCCCATTGAAATGCATTGTAGTGAATCGAAGATTTTGAGGGTTACCAAAAGGAGAACTAAAAAGGGTGATAACAGACTTTTGTTACATTAGAAATCATTTGTTGATGGTACCATACTAATTTCAGGAATTGTGGTGTGTTCTAAGGTGATTTTACCCTGTGAAAAACCTTCTGCTGGGATATCATGAATCATGTTTGAGAGAAAACTATTTTCACATGCTTGTCCCATACAGTTTTGGAAGGTGCTCCAGAAGCTAAAATGAGAGCATATTTTCTGTAAATTCACATTATCTTTCTCGGTCATGTGAGAATGAAGTCTGACATTCTCAGTAAAACATGTACATCCAACAAGGGCAGAGACTGTCAGTTGATTCCTTTGTGTTCTACTGCAGCTTCCCAGAGTGTTCTAAAGAACAACTAGAGTGCTAACAGCCTTACTTATGACAAAAGTATGGCACACCTGAAGCCATCTTAATTGGAATAAACTGGTAACACTTAAAACATTTAATTTAAAAAGGAACAAAATGATGGGGTTCATTTTGTCATAGAAATTATGGTTAGTGCTGTAGAAAGAAAAATTAGGACATGTTTCAAGTGTGATCTCAAATATCTTCCTGTTATATTTCAACAGGAGCAGCCTGTCAGTTGATGCCTTTGTGTTCTACTGCAGCTTCCCAGAGTGTTCTAAAGAACAACTAGAGCGCTAACAGCCTTACTTATGACAAAAGTATGGCACACCTGAAGCCATCTTGATTGGAATAAACTGGTAACACTTAAAACATTTAATTTAAAAGGAACAAAATGAGGGGTTCATTTTGCCATAGAAATTATGGTTAGTGCTGCAAAAAGAAAATTTAGTGCATGTTTTAAGTGAGATCTCAAATCCTCTTCTATTTCATTAGAAAATTCTGACATGCAGACTGAAACAATCACTTTCAATACCAGCAGTAGACTTCCAGTTAACTCCTTGGTGAGCAGTAGCTTTACTACAGTGATCTAATGAACAACTAGAGTGCTAACATTCTGAATTTATGGCAAATGTGTGACACATCTGAATGCCTTCTTGATGGAATCAAAGTAAAAACTGAAAGCATTTCCTACTGAGGAGACTGCAGTAAATGAGGAAATTAGGAAACTTCATAACAAAGAAGTCTTCCAAGATGGCCACCAGTGAAAAAAGAGCCCAAATGTAGCCCAAATATTACCCAGAGTAGCCCACATATAGCCCAATGACAAAAGTGTGCAAAACACTTTTTATTTTTAGTTTTTTTGCAGTTTTATGTAGTGCAGACTGGTTAGGTATTGGAGCGTTGCATCTTAAAACATCACCCCCCTACACTACAAAAACACCACTGCACTACCCTAAACCCTAAAACACTACCCCCAGCACGACCCCCTACACTACACAAGCACCACTGCACTATCCTAAACCCTAAAACACTACCCCCAGCATGACCCCCTACACTACACAAACACCACTGCACTACCCTAAACCCTAAAACACTACCCCAACACCACTGCACTAACCTAAATCCTAAAACACTACCCCCAGCACGACCCCCTACACTACCCAAACACCACTGCTCTACCCTAAAACATGACCCCCTACACTACACAAACACCACTGCACTACCCTAAACCCCAAAACACTACCCCCAGCACGACCCCCTACACTACACAAGCACCACTGCACTACCCTAAACCCTAAAACACTACCCCCAGTACGACCCCCTACACTACACAAACACCACTGCACTACCTTAAACCCTAAAACACTACCCACAGCACGACCCCCTACACTACCCAAACACCACTGCACTAACCTAAATCCTAAAACACTACCCCCAGCACGACCCCCTACACTACCCAAACACCACTGCACTACCCTAAAACATGACCCCATACACTACACAAACACCACTGCACTACCCTAAACCCTAAAACACTACCCCCAGCACGACCCCCTACACTACACAAGCACCACTGCACTACCCTAAACCCTAAAACACTACCCCAGCATGACCCCCTACACTGCCCGAACACCACTGCACTGCCCTAAACCCTGAAACACCAGCCCCTGCACAACCCCCTACACTGCCCGAACACCACTGCACTGCCCTAAACCCTGAAACACCAACCCTAGCACGACCCCCTACACTGCCCGAACACCACTGCACTGCCCTAAACCCTAAAACACCACCCCCAGCACGCCCCTACACTGCCCGAACACCACTGCACTGCCCTAAACCCTGAAACACTACCCCCAGCAAGACCTCCTACACTGCCCGAACACCACTGCACTGCCCTAAACCCTGAAACATCACCCCCAGCAAGACCCCCTACACTGCACGAACACCACTGCCCTAATCGCTGAAACACCACCCCCAGCACGACCCCCTACACTGCCCGAACACCACTGCACTGCCCTAAACCCTGAAACACCGCCCCCAGCATGACCCCCTACACTACCCGAACACCACTGCACTGCCCTAAACCCTGAAACACCACCCCCTGCACGACCCCCTACACTGCCCGAACACTACTGCACTGCCCTAAACCCTGAAACACCATCCCCAGCACGACCCCCTACACTGCACGAACACCACTGCACTGCCCTAAACCCTGAAACACTACCCCCAGCAAGACCCCCTACACTGCCCGAACACCACTGCACTGCCCTAAACCCTGAAACATCACCCCCAGCAAGACCCCCTACACTGCCCAAACACCACTGCCCTAAACCCTGAAACAACACCCCCAGCAAGACCCCCTACACTGCCCGAACACCACTGCACTGCCCTAAACCCTGAAACACCAGCCCCAGCACGACCCCTACACTGCCCGAACACCACTGCACTGCCCTAAACCCTGAAACACCACCCCCAGCCCGACCCCCTACACTGCCCGAACACCACTGCACTGCCCTAAACCCTGAAACACCACCCCCTGCACGATCCGCTACACTGCCCGAACACTACTGCACTGCCCTAAACCCTGAAACACCACCCCCAGCACGACCCCCTACACTGCACGAACACCACTGCACTGCCCTAAACCCCGAAACACTACCCCCAGCAAGACCCCTACACTGCCCAAACACCACTGCACTGCCCTAAACCCTGAAACATCACCCCCAGCAAGACCCCTACACTGCCCGAACACCACTGCCCTAAACCCTGAACCACCACCCCCAGCAAGACCCCCTACACTGCCCGAACACCACTGCACTGCCCTAAACCCTGAAACACCACCCCCAGCATGACCCCCTACACTGCCCGAACACCACTGCACTACCCTAAACCCTAAAATACTACCCCCAGCACAACCCCCTACACTACCCGAACACGACTGCACTGCCCTAAACCCTCAAACACTCCCCCAGCACGACCCCATACACTACCCGAACACCACTGCACTGCCCTAAACCCTAAAACACTCCCCCAGCACGACCCCCTACACTACCCGAACACCACTGCACTGCCCTAAACCCTAAAACACTCCCCCCAGCACGAACCCCTACACTACCTAAACACCACTGCCCTAAACCCTAAAACACTACCCCCGCATGACCCCCTACACTACCCAAACACCAATGCACTACCCTAATCCCTAAAACACTACCCCCGCATGACCCCCTACACTACCCTAAACCCTAAAACACTACCCCCCGCACGACTCCCTACACTACCCAAAGACCACTGCACTACCCAAAACCCTAAAACACGACCTCCTACACTACACAAACACCACTGCACTACCCTAAACCATAAAACACTACCCCCTACACTACACAAACACCACTGCACTACCCTAAACCCTAAAAAACTACCCCCAGCATGAACCACTACACTACCCAAACACCACTGCACTACCCTAAACCCTAAACAACTACCCCCAGCAGTACCCCTACACTACCCAAACACCACTGCACTACCCTAAACCCTAAAACACTACCCCCAGCAGTACCCCTACACTACCCAAACACCACTGCACTACCCTAAATCACTACCCCCAGCACGACCCCTACACTACCCAAACACCACTGCACTACCCTAAACCCTAAAACACTACCCCCAGCACGACCCCTACACTACCCAAACACCACTGCACTACCCTAAACCCTAAAACACTCCCCCAGCACGACTCCCTACACTACCCAAAAACCACTGCACTACCCTAAACCCTAAATCTACCCCCAGCATGACCCCCTACACTACACAAACACCACTGCACTACCTAAACCCTAAAACACTACCCCCAGCACAACCCTCTTCACTACCTAAACACAACTGCACAATTTGTTACAGGCGTTGCAACGCAGGCCTGTGGTGCTTACTGGAAGTACCTAGTGGGCTAGTTGGGCCCCAGGGACCCTCAGGATTCAAGGTGACCTAATACCCCAACTTAAAACGCACCACGGGCGCGTTTGCACAGTGGTGAAGGGAGGGGGCGGGGCCTCAGGTGACATGTGCGCAAACACGCCCTGTGGTGTGTTTTAAGTTGGGGAATTAATTCCCTTTGAATCCTGAGGGACCCTGGGGCCAACTAGCCCACCAGGTACCTTCAGTAAGCACAACAGAGTTGCGTTGCAGAGAGGTGAAAAAGGTGCGTGGCCTCGGAACGCCTCTCTGCAACTCCACTCTGTGGTCCTAACTGTAGGTACCTGGGGGGCTATTTGGGCCCCAGGGACCCTCAGAATTCAAGGGGACTTAATCCCGCAACTTAAAACGCGCCTCGGGGTGCGTTTGCACACATGTCACCTCAGGCCCCCCCTCCCTTCACCACTGTGCAAACGCGCCCTGTAGCGCTTTTAAGAGGTAGTTTTAATCCCCTGCCCTATTATGTACTAGGGACTTGCAGAGGAGGTCATGCTAATCACAGGGGTACCCCAACGCATAGTGTTCCCTAGTGTATGTAGGTGTTTTCACTGTATTCTAAGTGTCTTTTAGCATAGCACTGGCTCTGGTTAGTCAGAGTCAGTTACCACCAGTACCCGTCTGAAAAAGTTGTGGGCACAGGATGATTTTGCAACAAGGCCTCTTTCTGCTCCTCTGTTGGTTCTTTCTGCACATCTTTTGCTTCTTTCTGTGCGTTTTTTCTTCTTTCTTCACATGTCCTACCTCTGTAGGCATAGTTAGAAACTAGCATTTAAAAAAACCTTTGAAATTCACTTAAAAATCATAGGTTTCAGGCACGTTATAGTTAGAAATTAGCATTTAAAAAACCTTTGAAATTCACTGAAAAAACCATAGGTTTCAGACACGTTATAGTTAGAAATTAGCATTTAAAAACCTTTGAAATTCACTGAAAAAACCATAGGTTTTAGGGACAGTTATAGTTAGTTGGACATTTCACTCGTACAAAACCATAGAAATTCCCCATTATAGTTAGTTCAGCTAACTATAACTCGCGCCCCGCAATGCACTGCTGATGACGTCACATATTACATCACTCATGACATGGTCAGTGACATCACTGATGACATCACTGATGACATCTCAAATGACATCACTGATGACATCACTGATGACAACATCCAGTGACTGTGTGTTTCTGTAAAGTTTAAATATGTTTAATATATATAGGGAAAGGCGTATTGAAGAATGAGTGGGTGTATAAGTGTCTGAATGGATGATTTAGTACGTGAGTAACTGACTCTACAAGTGAGTGATTAAATGTATCTTACTGAATGCATGGGTTAGTGACTAAACTGTGTGAATGTCTGTATCCGTCTGTCTGTTGGTTTGTAAGCGGCTGCATGGCTTTCTGAATAGCTACATGAGTGTCTACATGGGTTATTGATTGATTGTCTGAGTATCTGTATGGGTGCCTGAGTGTTTGTGTGGGTGGGGTGTGTGTGACTCTGTGCATAGATGTGTGAGTTGGTGATTCACTGGGTGCATGGTTTCAAGAGTGCATCTGTGATGGACTGTATGGGTGGGTGAGTGTGTGTATGGGTGTGTTAGTGATTGAATGTATATCTCAGTGGTACATGTGTGAGTAACTACATATGTGAAAGGCAGTATATATGTGTGTTGGAGTATATAAATAGCTATAAGTGAGAGTGTGTGATTGTGAGAGTGGCTGTATGGATGAGTGTGTACTTGTATCAGTGATTGTATAAGAGCGTAAGAATGTGCTAGTATTTGTATGAGTAAGTGAGCTGGTGTGTGTATAACTGTATAGGTGAGTAAATGGGTGTGTGATTAAGTTTTTTGCATGACTGACTAGGTGTGTGAGTACCTCTATGGATGAGTGGCGGTGTGTGAGTGTTTATATAGGTGTATGAGTGCATATGATAGTCCTGTACTGAGTGACTAAGTATGAGTGACTGTACGGGTGAGTGAGTGGATGTGTGTGTAGACCTAAGAATCAGTGAGTGGGTATGTAGTTTTTGGTGTTGGAGTGTCTATGGTTTTGAGAATGGCAGTCTGTAATTTAGAGTGGGTGTATCAAAAGTTATATTAGGGTGTGAGAAGATGCATGAAATTATCACATGGATGATGTCATCAGTGATGTCATTTGAGATGTCATCAGTGATGTCATCAGTGATGTCACTGACCATGTCATGAGTGATGTAATATGTGACGTCATCAGCAGTGCATTGCGGGGGCGCGAGTTATAGTTAGCTGAACTAACTATAATGGGGGAATTTCTATGGTTTTGTACGAGTGAAATGTCCAACTAACTGTAACTGTCCTTAAAACCTATGGTTTTTTCAGTGAATTTCAAAGGTTTTTTAAATGCTAATTTCTAACTATAACGTGTCTGAAACCTATGGTTTTTTCAGTAAATTTCAAAGGTTTTTTAAATGCTAATTTCTAACTATAACGTGCCTGAAACCTATGATTTTTTAAGTGAATATATATATGTATAAAGTAGCCCCTGTGGTATGTTATAAGGATATTGCAAGGCACTGTTGTACATTATAAGGATATTGCAAGTCACTGAGGGGTTGCTTTATAAGGTTATGGGACTACAAGGTGACTTGCAATATCCCTATCATGAACGGAAGGGAGTACTTTATTCCTTATAATACATGGTCACGCCATCACTTTTCCCACAAACCAGACCAATTAAATCCTTGATCCGCTGCTCCTTCATATGAAAGAGAAAGCATGTTTGCAAACATGAAGAACAAAAATAGATTATCTAGTGCAAAACTAAACACATCAAAAATGCTGTTAGATATTTGTTGCAAAAACATATTAAAATCAATTTAGTTTTTATTTAAAAAGAGGGTGGAGTAGAAACTTGCAGAAAGATTTTAACTTTTCTGTAATAATTTAAGGAGTGTAGAAAATAATCATGTTGGCATAAATATCTCCTACCTTCTTGTCAATGTACAGCAGGAAAAACAGAGCTGAAGCAAAAAAAGCAATGTTTCATTTTTTGTTCAGTAATCACCTGCTTTGATTATGCTGCATGGGTTGATTTGTCTTTCTACTGACAGCAGGCATTGTAACGTCAGAACTCAACTGTAATAAGTTATTACAGTAGAGTTCTGACATTTTTTTTTTTAACTCAGCGACTGGGTGTGTCACAAGTTGCCGATTATAAAGAAATTAGAGATGGGTTTTTATACAGGAATTGCAAAATCCAATGTATTATCTATATATCTATAATACCCAGTGACTGTCGCCACCAGGTATGTATAGCTAAGTCAGCGTTTCCATCAGAAATGCCTTTATTCTTTTGCTAATCACACTGTTGCTGTTTGATGAATCGCCACAAAACTTTCCAGAAAGTTTCACTTTTTTGCCTTGTGTGTTTCAGGGTGATTCCTCTAGTGGCAACTGAGAAAGAGGGTGGATCCCAAATGGCAAAATCCCCATTCATTTTGCCTAGACTTTTATAAGAAGCACTACTGCAAAAACTGCTGAACGGAATTACACCTAATTTAGCAGGAAGCAAATCTTGGTCCAGATTTGCTTTTTGGGATTTGGTGTAAATCTGTTCAGTAGTTTTTGAAGTATTGAGTCTCAAAAATATTTGTATATCCGGATGGTTGGGTTCGAGGGACTTTCGCGAGTGCCCCTTGAAATCAATTTTAAAATAATAGAGCCTTCTGATTGGCCCAGGGAGCTTTTTTATCCTTGGGCCATCAAGGCTTCTACAGGAGCAAGTCTCTGATTTGCTATTGTAGGCAGCGATTACAGGACTCCGGTACTTACTTCCCTGTCTTGACTTAATTTTGAAAAGTAATATGACTGGATAGGGTATTGATACCCTGCCATTCTAGGTGGGGATGTTCCAGTGAGACCCCCCCCCGGGCCGAAATATATATTTGTTTGTATAAAAAAGACACAATCCTGTGAGACTTCAGGAGGATCACGACATTAAAATAAAAAAAATAAGAAAAACCTGCCACCATTTTTAAACATATATTATTTGTATGTGGAGAGGACATGAGTGTTGACCCCTCCAAAGCAACGCAGCAGCCTGGGGACACCATCTTTTGGGGTCAAGTATAGCTGAAAGAGCAGGGGGGCACATGGCCCTCCGCCCTGAGCCTTAAAAGGCCCCAGGGACCCCATCCCCCTGGGCCGAAAATATAATAATTGGGCAAGGGTGCGTGGCCCCCCCTTCCTAAGCCACAAATGGGCCCTGGGCACCCCATCCCCCAGGGTAAAACACTAATTATAGGGGTGGGGGCACATGGCACCCCCTCCCTGAGCTTTAAGAGGCCCCAAAGACCACATCCCACCAGGCGGGAGTAATGCAGGCTCTTGTGCAGGGAGCCAGCTGGGGGTCACAGGGGCCCTGGGGCTCCCCTGCATACCTCAACGTTATGTTTTGTGGGTGCCTTGGGAGGGCACAAGGGCACTCAATTCTTTAAACAATGCCTTAGTGGATGGGGTCCCCAGGACCACTAAAGGTTTGGGGAGGCAGGCTGCGCCCCCCACCATTTTTAGGAAATGAGGGCCCCAGAGGTTGTGGTCCCTGAGGCTAATAGCGGCTTGGGGAGGGGGGCCACATGCCACCTCCCTAAGAAAACAAAAAGAAAAGGCCATGGGGATGGGATGAACAGGACTAATAGTGGCTTAGGGAGGGGGGTTGCATGTCCCCCTCTCCTTAAAAGAAGACCCTGCAGGATGGAACCTCCAGGGCTATAGAGGCTTGAGGAGGGGGGCTTCATGCCCTGCTTACCTAATATCAAGAATTTAGGCCCCAGAGGATAGGGTACCCGGGGCCTTTTAAGGCTCGGGAGGGAGCTGTGCGCCCCCCTCCCTATTAATTTATTATCCGCCCTGGGGGATGGGGTCCCTAGGGGACTCAAGGAGTCTCGGGGAGGGAGGGTGTGCACCCCCCACCCGTAAAGGGAAAGGCCCAGAGGAATGGAGTCCAGAGGCCAATTTTGCCTTGGGTATAGTGCCACATGCCCCATCCTCTTTAAATATATGTTTAGGCCCGGAGATGGGGTCCCTGTGGGCACTATTGGCTCATTAAATTTAAAAAAACAGAAGTTCCAGGGATGTGGTCCCCGAGGCCCATAGAGGCTCGGGGAGGGGGTCTTCCTGCCCCCCTTTCCTTAATTAAATAAAATGGCCCCCAGGGCTGGGGTTCCGGGGCCCTGACGGCTCGGGGAGGGAGGCCATGTGCCCTCTCCCAAATATTGCAAAAAATTTGACAGCTCATGAAGCAGCAGGAATTTGTCTTTACGTGATGTAATAAAATATTACCCTGTGCTAAAGAAATCCTGGAAATTCACTGAAAAAAAACCAAAGGTTAAAGTGGCGCTATAGTTAGGTGAAATTTTCAGTGACAAAGGCACATTTAAAACTTTTTTTAAAAACACAGCAATTGACCAGTTATCTCTATCAACTAGAACTCGTGCCCTAAGGTTATTATAACTCGCACCCTCGCCATGCACTATTACCCCACATTTTACATCACTCCTGATGTGACAACATTAAATGCATTATTTTCCCTCATGTAAGGCTAAATCTATGACTGAAAACATAGCAGGTAAAACATGTTAACATTATGGTGTGCTGAAACCTTAACTAATGCAACATTTCTTTTCGGACGCCATGTTTGATCTCAGATGTGACATTTTAAATTGTGAGGGGCAAGTCAACACGGTGTTTTGGTCAACAACATACGAACTGAAGTAGTTTCTTCACTTTCTGCAATTAGGAGAACATCTGAAGGTAGCTCAGAGGATGGAGAAAAAGCAGTGTACCTCTCTGTGGAAATATTCTTTCAATGGAAACAGCTCTGCAGTGCTGTCTAATAAGTAAACAGCCACTGTACATTTGTCACTTAACCCCTATGCTTATACAGTTTTGCACAACCAGCCTTGTAATGTCATAAGAAAAGACTGACTTGTTTCTGCCTACTTTAAACAAAAGTGGCCTACTTTAGAGTTTCAGCTGCATATTTTTAATGCATTCATGTGCATTCCTACACCGCCAAGGTAACTCTACAAAATATGTCATGTTTAAAGTATTCCACCAAAGCAGTGAAGGTTTCTCCACTTTGACTCCGCCAGGCCAGGAGCCACTCGGCAGTGAAAGCCTTTGGTGGAAATCCACAAATGCGCACTGATGACGGAATTTCCACTACCAAATTTGGACAGTGAAATGCGCCTAGAGTGAGGGTACATTGGCAATGCCACATTGTCGCCTTAACATGCTTAGCGTTTCCCACAGACTTTTAAGAATGGTGTATTAATATATTATGCAAGTTTGCCACCATTCCATTGTAGTTTTTCACTTAGTTAAAACCACGTTCAGGGTCAGACTGGCCTATAGGGAAACCAGGCAGTGCCAGATGGGCTAGTCTAACAGGTTAGTGTGTGGGATAGATTTTTTGCTGTATGTGAGCCTGTTTTATGGCCAGGTGGGCCGGCTTTTAGTGCTAATTTAACTGATATTACCACAAGCATTGCCTGCAGGAAACACAAATGCATGCAGTCTCCCATACCTAGCAAAATACCCATACAGTGTGTCTTACAATTTCAAAAGTGTCCTAATGTGGGCCACTTATTTAGCTAAATGGATTACTAATTGGGGCCATTTTTATTTTGGTGCCTGGGACTATTTTGTCGTCTCAGTCCGACCCTATCCATGTCACATAGTGAAGCAGTAATGCTGCGCTGCACTGCTCTGCTCATCCACCACCACACAATCAATTATTCAGGAAGTGCCTGGAAGTATCCTGTCCTTCTCAAAGTACTTCTGCAAAATTATCTCACAAATGGTCTGAGAGGCTGGCTATCATCATCTGTGCCATGTCCCAAAGGGTGTGCATCTGTCTGTCCAGTGGGCAAGCGGCATTGAGTGAATGCAAGTCAAGACTGCCTGCCGAGAACACTTGCTTTCCTATATCCTCAAGGGTTTTGGTCTCCCTATCAGGAGGCACCACAAGAAAAGATCCCAGATGTATGTGATGCACAAAAAGGCATGCACCACTAAACTCTCCTCAAAAAGATGGCTGGACATGAAGGCTGGATCTCAGGGGCCTTCCTGTAACGTCTGCTGTTAGATTGGTTCACTGCTGGGGCAGACATTGGCCTCTCTCATGCTGCAATCACTGGCTCTATGAGCACCTCATTAAAGGGCAGAAATGACTCAGACAAATCAAGTGAGGGCTGAATTATCTTTGACTTTGCTTCTATGGAAGGCAATAAACACTCAAGGACTCCAGCCGCCTTCTTCAGGACCATGTGAAATGACCTCAGGTGGGAAAGGCCCGACAGACAGCCTAGTCTGCTAGCTTGCTGTAAGGCAAGATAGTCTGCTGTGTCCAATGACTACAGTGGAGGGAGGAGGTTGGCTCCTTCCCTAATATTGTCTATTATCTGCGACATGGAGGCGAGGATCTAGCATCTGAATGGAGCCAGAGTCTAACTCCCAAAAAATTGTGCCCAGTTTGCTAGTATCAGGTGCACAACGGTTCAAGTTGCTGTTGGCTATAGCTCCCATCTTCATAAGTCTTTGTGCCGCTCTGCTATATCTTTGCAAGATAGCCTCAGATTTGGAGGCAGGCTCTGTAGAGGGTCCAAGATGTTCCAGCTTGGGGGCAATGCAGTGGAACAGGCACTGAAGGCATTGCCACTGGAGACGTTTTAGGTGCCAGGGTGACTTCCAATAGGAAAGCCCCAGTCAGAGCAGAGAGGATGAACAGCACAGAAGGGAAAACCTGACAGCAGGAATCTGGTCGGAGTCACCAAACAGTTCCATGAGACCCAAAGGCACTTCAGAGGGCCCAAAGCATGCCTTAACATTTCTAGCATGGTGTGCATGGACAAAGTAGGTTTGGCTTCCGGGGTCACAAACTCAGGATTAGACCTGAGACTACAATAATGGTGCTAGAGGCTTGGATGCTGTAAAAGGTACCGGGGCCAGCTCCACTGTCAGGGTCTCCACCAAATCTGGTTATGAAGATGACCCTGATGAAAGACAACTACATTTGTAGTGCTTAAGGGAAGAGTCTCCAAGCCTCCTCCTCTTCTTGAGTTGTCTTACCTTCTCTTTGGAGGACTTGAAGAAGGCAATCCCTTCGAGCGAGCCGGGAACATGAACTACTTTGAGATTGACTCTGGTCATCGGCGCGGGGCCATGAACAACTTGGCCTCACTCTTTGATGGCCTTTGGACTCATGCTATGACACAGGATACACAACCTACCCGGTGTCTTGTCTGGACCCCAAGCATCAAAGACACACCTCATGGAGGTTGGTACTAGGCATCTACCCTTCGCAGTTACCAGCACAGAAAACACCTGAAAAGTTTCTGATCCAGTCTGATGTCTGGGGTAATTCAACAGCTAAAGAATCTGAATGTAGGAGTATTCATCAGAATTCTGTGTTTAACCAAAACCATACCAACAATAGTATTGGAGGGGAAAATAATAGCCGGGAGCTCTTAAGCCCACTTCACACATCTCTCAGCTAATAAAAGGAAAACATGCAATACATCAAGTTACACCTTTAAAGAGCACGGTCAGCTGAACAGGCATTTTGGCACCATCGTAGATAGATTTCCTGTGAAGGAAGATAACCGAATGAAACTGGATTTAAGACTTTACTCTGACTAATGTTCTTTTTATCTTAGAGTCTAAGCTACATTTTCTCATCAACAACAACAAAGCAGCAGTTGGAGCTCAATAAAACATGTCAGAGGAATGACCCTCCAATAAAACATGAAATGGCAAGAGCGTAAGTTGTTAAATGTCCAGGCTTCGAAACAGGGAGTGGGGGGCTAACTGCCTTTACCTTTCATATTTGTGAACTGCAGCGAATACTCTAACTCTGGGATCACAAGAGAGGGACATATTTTTGGGAACCTTTTGACAAAGAAGGGACAGAAAATAATCAACAAATCTTGAGTAATGTGTTTCAGAGCCTATCCCAGTGTTTTCAGTCCAAAAGTGTATTTGGGCCTCATAAGAAAGTGTGATAAGGGAATTAGTACAATGCACTGGCCAAATGCTTACTCCTTTCTTGGGAGAAAACTGGCTCTGCAAAAAAAATCAGAAAAATATCAGAGGCACTAGGAGCAGCCCATGGCTTTCAAAATCGAGCTTCAAGGGCTCCTGCCCACTGGGGAAATGCCTGATGAAATAAGAGGCCTATCCCGTTCTGGGTCCTCCTTTCAAATGTTTTTTCCAGGCTACTCTCCAGGCACACCCTTTGTATAGTGATGTCCCAAACAGGACCTCAGTCTACAGCCTGGAGCACTCCCATCAGAGGCAAAAAGAGGTGTGAGGTTTCTGCATCAGCCCAACTGAAAATGTAATATAAAAAAGACAAAAGGCTGGGATTCATCTGAACAATCAGCTGCAACTTGCTAACAAAGTCTTCAATAACTTCTATATAGTGTACAGTTATTATTAAACAAATCTCAGTGTCTGGATCTCCACCGTCCAGCCACAGAAATGCAGGCAATACACTTACACTGTCTGGGGAAGCTGTCCTTGCCCTCCATCGTGTACCATGCCAAACCAGACACATCACAATGGATTCCACTTTTCTTTAATAGTTAATACTGTGAGAAAAACATAGGAATGAACATCAGGAGTCTTTCGCGCCAGTATTTTCAATGTTTGCATTTTGTACCCATATTTTGTCTTACATTGCTACAATATTAAGGTTACTACTTCCTTTGAGTGAAGCCTAAACCTCTCAGTATTTCCATACAAATGCATCCAGCCATTACTTTTCGCTTTCAACCCTTGAGCTCATTAGCTGACCTGGTCATCTAGCAGTAGCCTAACAGAAGACGGACTGCTTGCCGGATTCTAGAGCCTATCAAAATACCTCATATAGCACTATCTTGACATGCATCTGACATTACTTGAAATCTCTCACTGTTGCCTCTCCTTCTTTCTTTCAAATGCCCCTCTTCCTTCCCTTCCATCCTCTGCATATCTCCTCTGTCTGCACATATCCTACTCTGTCACATGCATGTTTCCTTAACCTCAATTATTGCATTTCTGCAAATTGCCCACAGCGTATTTACAAGATCACAACTTATCCTCCTCTATAAATCATATTTCTGCCACCTAACAATACCTAACCTCCTCTACCTCAACTATTAATCACACCAACCATGTGCATTGTCACAGCCCTTCCCCCAGATAATGATCAAAAATAACTTCGATTAATTTAATCCACCACAAAGAAACTCGAGTGGATGCAGGGAATAGTTTGCTTGGGCACAGAAGACTAATTGTCAACAATAAACAATAATACCAGACTAACTATTAACCTTGGGTCCGGCGTAAAGCACTTCAGTGCCTTGTCAGGGGTAGAAAGCTCTACATAAAGGCAATTACAATACAATGCCACAGAGTTGTCTAGGAAGAGGATTATAGGGTTTACTGTGAGGCGAAAGAAGTTTTCCTTGAATTATCAGCTTGTGTGTGGAGTTTCGAGCTGAGTTTTCGCACAGGCTGAATGATGAGTTGGGAGTCCAATTAAGCACCTTGGGTGAAATGGAGAAAGCGGAGGACGAAATGACAAAACAGTTGTGTGTCATCAGTTTATGGCATAGCTCTGAAGCTAGGAGTTCCTAGCAGTTCAGATAGAGGGTCCACATACACGTGGTATTAAAAGGGCAACAAAGAGGAGCCCTGTAGGATCCCATATAGCACAATGTGCTGCTCAATTGTCATAAAGAGTGAAGCCAGCTCAGTATAGCGCCAGTAATTGCCGTGTTAGCAGAGCTTTTGGCCAAAGGGCCTGATCCACCGTATGGAAAGTAGCGGTAGGCTCTAAATACGACTCCTGCCCTCTCCCCTAGTTCATGATGGCACTGGTTTCATCAAGAACAAATGTTAGTGTTGTTTCCATCCCTGCGTAGGCCTTACGGTCTTAATATGCTAGAGTATATTAATATACCTTACAATTTACATGAATACTCTTTCATTCATTTTACTTCAAATTTGCATTCTTGCCTTCATAATTCCAACATGTTTACAGATTCTGGAAAGGGAAAAGAGAACTCGGTAAAATGATTTCGAGGCGCCCACTATTGCCAAATATCAATGTACCCTACATATTTTTTGGAGTTGACCAATGTAATTTTTGTGCGCCTTCTGAGCGGTGTGCACAACTAATACGTGACACGAGGCAATAGGGGAGCGTTAGCATTCTATCTGCTGAGAACAGAACTCAGAAACATGGTTTTGTAAAAATATCTAATAAACAGATGAATATCTTATTAACCAGGCCTACTGTACGAGTGAGCTTACACTTTGGTGGTCCATCGGATGCTCAACACAGAATGCCTAGCAGGTACTGTGGCTTCGGATTCCTGTATTTACTGTGCCTAGAAGAAGTAATCCAGAAATGTGTGCTGAACATCATCATTCTCCCACTCACCCATCAGTATCTCTATCATATGTTCTTTACTCGGCCATGCTGAAGTTTCTCTGGTCTAGCACATGCTGCACTAGTGAAATCAGTGGGTCACCAGATGAGGTATTGGTAATTGTGACTGTCAGCACATGGCTCAATCTGAAGGACACACAGAACCTTCGAGAAGCTTGGCTAAAGTCAACAGGTGGCTGTGTGCTGCACTGCAGATTACCCGGTCCCCGGGGTTGAGTCACTTCATCCTTTCGTTGTGAGCAGGCTGTGCTCTCACAATCTCTCGGACATGCTCTCTGTCTCATTCAGTCAACCCCAGGCACTCTTTCACTTCTCCTAAGTCATTCTTGCTCGCTTTTTTGACTTATTGTTAATGATCTCACTCTTTCACACTCACCCGTGCTTTCTTACTCATTTGTTCTTCTCACTTTTTGTCTGTTTCACTTACTGACACGAGCAAGCGCTCATTCTCTCTCAAATTCCTGGCAGACACTGCTAAAGGCAGTAGGAAATCCGCCATTGCAGTTCAACTATACGGCACTGTAAATTATGCACCTGTCTTCCAGGCTAGCCAAAAATAGCGTTCAGATGCAAAAAATTGTAAGGTGTTAACTAATTGGAAATCCACTTAGTTGAAAATAGGTAAATACAATGTAGTGGTGCAATTTCTTTATAAGGCAGTGAGGTAAAAAGAATGTCAGCCAATTATATTAATTTGGTGTTTTGATATTTGCATGCCAAAGTGTTATGATGTCTAGAATTGGAGAATCAATTGATGACTTTGTCACAAGACTGCGTGAACTTTCACTCAAATGTAGATTTGGTCCCATGGCAGAAGAGATGATACGGGATCAGCTGATAGTGAAGTGCAGAAGTAGAAAGACTCAAGAACGGTTGTGGGCCGCAAAGAATCCCACTCTAAAAGATGCCATTGATATAGCAAAGATAGTAGAAGAGTCAGAATTTTGCATGAAGGAGATGGATCGTAGAGAATCAAAATTCAATGGTAATGGGGAAGCATCTGTTGTGGAAAGAGGTGAAGGGGAAGTGGCTGCGTCCACCAGACCTAGTAGTAAAGGTAATAAGGGCTTTTCTAGCAGCAAGCCATTTCAAAACAAGTTTAGCAATAAGATGTGTAGCTAGTGTGGTAGCACATATCACACAGCTGATTCAAAAATCTGCTGGGCCATTGGCAAAGATTGTATGAAGTGTGGCCGCAGAGGTCATTTTGCAAAAATGTGTCGGGATGGTAACAAAGCAAAAGTGGCCTTGTTGAATGAGGAGAGCTACTATAACGAATGCTTACCTAGGCCTGACAGAATCCTTTGTGTTGAACCGTCCCAAATTGAGAAGTGTGACAATGAAGAAGTTCTTGCAACCCACTCTTCATGTTCTGATATTAAGAGAAGACAAAGACCCAAGGCTGAATTTGTTATTGCTAACAGAAATGTTGATCTTATGGTAGACTCAGGGTCATTGTATACTATTGTACCTAAGAAAATATACGAACAAGAGTGGCCCAATGTATGCTTGTTACCTAAGGATATCAATCCAGGTGGCTATCAAGGAGAGCAGATAGACATTCTGGGTTATATATTGACAGATATTGTTTTTAAAAATAGGTCCGTCAAAGGTAAAGTTTACATAGCTGAAACAGGACCTCCCATATTAGGTTGGTACCATCAGTACGACCTGCATATCAAGATTGACCCCCATGGTGTTGAGCAAGTCATGGTTGTAGATGATCTCAATGTGGAGGACATCTTGGAGGGTGCCAAGGAAGTGTTCAGAGACCAACTTGGTAACCTTGAAGGTTACATCCACGAGATTAAACTCAAGTCTGGTGCCATCCCTGTCCAGCATAAGCTCAGAAGAGTACCCATTATGGTAAGGGGCGAAGTCAAGAGGATGTTAAATGAAATGTTATCCAGTGGGATCATTGAACCTGTTGAGTGCTCTTCATGGGTTTCTCCTGTGGTCATCACAGAGAAGGCAGATGGTAATTTGCGTTTCTGTGTTGACCTGAGGAGTTTGAATCAAAATATCATTCCTGACACCTTTCCCTTGCCCAACATCAACGAGCTTATCTTGTTACTGCAAGGGGCAACGTTTTTTTCAAAGTTGGACCTTCGCCATGCCTATCACCAGATACGGTTGCATGAATCATCAAAACACTTGACAGCTTTCATAACTATGGAAGGCATCTTCCAGTTCACTAGGATGCCTTTTGGACTATCCTCTGCTGCTAGTGTTTTTCAGAGGATGGTGTCAAAAGTGTTTAGAGGCATGAAAAACATCATCTACTTCCAGGATGATATCTTAGTGTTTGGTGATAGTGAGAAGAGTCACAACTTGGCGCTTAAGGAAGCACTTACAAGGCTTCTAGAGGTGGGTTTAACTCTACGCAGGGAAAAATGTGCTTTCCTCGTCACGGAAGTGGAGTATTTGGGACACTCACTTTCTGATGAAGGAGTTAACCCCAAAAGAGATCTGCTTGCCTCCATAAGGGAGGCTCCCACTCCCTGTACTAAAGATCAATTGTGGTCCTTCCTTGGACTAATCGAGTATTATTCCAAGTTTGTCAAGAATTTTGCAAGCAAAACTGAAGCTTTAAAAGTACTAATGAGAAAGGGTGTAAACTTCACATGGGGTACAGACCAAGTCACCTGTTTTGAAAACATCAAACACGAAATTTGCGAAGCAGGAATCCTAGTGCCATTTGATGTTAATGCCAAAACTATAGTCACAGTAGATGCAAGCGACACTGGTATTGGTGCTGTCCTATCACAGAATGATGGTACCACTGAAAAAACAGTAGCCTTCACCTCACGCACCTTGACAACCACCGAACGTCATTACTCTGTGATAGAAAAAGAAACTTTAGCTGCCACTTGGGGAGTTGAATATTTCAGAACATATATATGGGGACGTAAGATTCTTCTCCACACAGACCCCAAACCCCTACTCAAGATTTTGTCACCTGGTGGGACAGGTAAGGGATCGGCCAGACTAGCTCGTCTAGCCTCCAGGTTACAAGAATACAATTTTCAAGTAGAGTTTATTTCTCGATGGCACAATGTCCAGGCAGACTGCTTTTCACGTTTGCCTCTAGAGTGGGAAAAAGTAGATGAGATAGGTGTCACTAAGAGTGCAAGTGAAGGGGCCATTTCATTTGTGGAAGATGTTGTTCAATGGAGTAGAGGTATGGTCAACAAAAAAGAGTGGGCTAGTGCTATGTCTGAGGATGGGGTACTCAAGGCTGTCATCAACCTCATCCTTAAAGGAGGGCGCAGAGAGAGCACCTTGCAGTGCAATGTGAGACCATTTAATTCTATTATCAACGAATTATCCATTGTTGCAGACCAAATTATCATGCGAGGTGATAAGATAATCCCTCCCCTTGGCATTCGCAAGAGGTTGTTTGATATAGCCCATGAGGGACACATGGGGCAGACCGTTACCAAGAAAAGGCTGAGGAGCGAATTCTGGTGGCCGGGAATGGATGGGGAGGTAGTTGATTGGGTTGAAAGGTGCAGCGAGTGCAAGGAGAGTGAGAAAAGGTTAAAGGTTTGACCACAGTCTGTCCCGAGTTCCATCCACGATCCTGGTGAGTTGGCATAGTATTTGCCTTGACTTCATTGGACTCATGCCAGGAGTTCATCCCAACAAGAGGTTCGGTATGGTTGTCATAGATGTTCACTCTAGATGGCTGATTGTACATCTTCTGCCCGAAATCACCACTAGAGTCACCATAAAAGTGTTGCGCTGCATTTTTAAAGAAGAAGGCTATCCCAATGTTCTCATAACTGACAATGGCACACAACTGACTTCAGGTGAAATGAGTGAATTCTTGCGCCATTGTGGGATCAAACATGCGCGTACTGCACTCTATAATCCCCAGTCCAATGGTATTGTAGAAAGAGCCAACCGTATGATTAAAGGTGCCATAGGTCTTGCCCTGGCCAATAATCTAGATGTTGAGGGGACCTTGAACGAACTAGTTTGGGCTTACCGCACCACTGAAAATATCACTACTGGTGTTGTTCCTTTTGTTGCCATGCGCGGAAGGAAACCTTCTACTAAACTAGTACCCTCTTGGGTCAGAGAGCTATTGGAAGTGCAGAATGTGCGTGTGGGTGACACTTCTAAATCCTCTTCTACACCTGCTCCCGTGAACATTCAGCCTGTATCCCATACCAGTCTCCATGCTGGAGACTGGATCAAAGTCAGATCTGGTCGTTGGGTTAAGGGTATGTGTAAGTTCCGTGGCCCTTTTCAGGTGAAAGAAGTTCACCAGTGGTATGTCGTTTTGTTGAATGGGGAAAAGTGGAATATGCGTAGAGTAGCCAAGTACTGCTCACGAGACAATCCACCCAGGATTGGTGGGAGTAGAGATTCTTGTTCTGGTTATATGTTGGCGCATGATGATCAATTATTGAACAGTTCTCGTCCTTGTGCAGAAATGAGAGCACCTGGTCCCAGTGGTGACAATTTGGGTGTTCACCAGGGACACAGGGATGATGATCAGTATTTACATCCTTCACAAACTACTCAACGTTGTCAAAGACCCTTACGGGTCAAAGGGCCTCCTCACCACTTACAGGATTTCTTAGTGGGTCAGTCCTTCTCATTGTTTGCTCACCCCTGCCTCTCTGCCTCTCTTGATTCTGCACTCTTTCTCCTTCTTCCTATCCTTCCACTCCCTCTCTCGCCTGCACCTTCATTTCTGCTTTCAGCCATTCTGTGTTATATATTCTACCTGCGTGTAGAACAAAGGGGGGTATGTTATGATGTCTTGTCACTTGCATTGGGGCCGCGCGCCTCTGTAGAACGTGGAGTGCCAACGTTCTTATGTGACGTGGTGTTCCTCGCGCCTCAGCAGTTTGTCAGTTACTGCTGGCTGAGGCGTGAGGGACACTGCGGCTCTGTGCTCTTCAAATAAACCTGTTTCAAACGCTCTCTGTCGTTCGCTTCATGATTCGTCACAACATAAAGATATCGACATAGTTCATGGGAGAGGGATTACCAGGGATATTGGGAGGATATCAGTGGAAAAGATCTCTGCTGAGAGCAGACACTCGATGAAGATGAGGTCAGTCTAAGTACTTCCAACATCAGATCTGCAAGCTGTGTGTATGTATTTATTTTACTGTATTGTGATATAATTAGCACTTTCCATACCCTTGCGATGCTGAAGGAGCTTTTTCTACTACTGAGTATGCAGCTACTCTGTGTGAGGCCTTCAGTTTCACGTTTCTTTGGGGGTACTGCGAGGCAAACTGGAGATCAATGAAGCAACAATTCGAATTTAGCAGAGTGAGGAAGGGTATGTCTGTGGAAGAGGTGAGCAAACCAGAAAATGAATAGGAACAGCCACGCCCGGAGGCTGACTTGGCATTAAAAACCAAACAATGAGTACAACCATCAAAATAGTTGGCATGTAAATCACACAACAAACAAAATGTAAATATTGTTTTAAATTTTAAAAAAGTATTAATTTCTTTCATAGTTGTGTTTTAGTTGAGTACATTAGATGATCAAAGAATTCGTCAAACACTGCACGGACACCACAGACATCCCCCCCTCTGAAGATCTCTGCATCAACCTCGCCACCTTCTTCCACCGCAAGATTTTAGACATCTACAACAGCTTCAACCGAGCAGGCGTTGCCATCACCCCTGAACTCTGCCACACCATCAACTGCTCCATCGACTCCACCATCTTCCCTGAAGACTGGAAACACACAGAGATCAATCCCCTGCTGAAGAAACCCTCTGCCGACCTGACGGACCTTAAGAACCACAGGTCAATCTCTCTGCTTCCCTTCCCAGCCAAAGTCATTGAGAAGGCCATCAACGCTCAACTCACAGAATTCATCGAGACAAAGCACACCCTGGCCCGTTCAGGCTTCAGAGGCAACCACATCACCGAGACTGCACTCCTCGCCACAACAGATGACATCTGCACTCTCCTCGACTGAGGCAAAACCGCACCTCTTATCCTCCTGGACCTCTCTGCCACTTTCGCCACTGTCTCCCACCACACCCTCTGCACAAGACTTCACGACACCAGCATCCACGGCAAAGTGCTAGAGTGGATCTGCTCCTTCCTCACCAGCTGAACCCAGAAAGTCACGCTCCTACCGTTCTCCTCAAATCCTAGAGAGATCACCTGCGGAGTCCCCCAGGGCTCCTCCCTGAGTCCCACCCTATTCAACATTTACATGGCCCTACTCGCAGTCATCATCAGAAACCACGGACTCAACATCGTCTCCTATGCCGACGATACACAGCTGATCCTCTCCCTCACTGACGAACCGACAGCTGCTAGGAGAAACTTCCATGACGAGATGAAGGCAGTAGCCGCCTGGAAGAAGGAGAGCTGCCTCAAACTCAACTCTGACAAAACCGAAGTCCTCATCCTGGGCTACACTCCCTCCGCTTGGGACGTCTCCTGGTGGCCAGCAGCACTCGGAACCCCCCCCACACCCACCGACAACGCACGCAACCTCAGCATCATCCTCAACTCCTCGCTCTCTATGAACCGACAAAACAACGCTGTATCATCCTCCTGCTTCCACACACTCCACCTGCTCCGAAAGATCTTCAAATGGATCCCCATCGAGTCCAGGTGAACGGTTACCCAGGTGCTCATCAGCAGCAAGCTCGACTACGGCAATGCACTCTATGCCGGCACGACCCAAAAACTCCAAAAGAAATTGCAGCACATCCAGAACGCCTCTGCCAGACTTATCCTGGACATCCCCCGCCAACACCACATCTCCGGTCACCTAGGAGACCTCGACTGGCTTCCGGTCAACAAAAGAATCACCTTCAAGCTCATCACGCATGCCTATAAAGCCCTGCACAACTCCGGAGCCCAATACCTCAACCACCGCCTCTCCTTCTACACACCAACCAGACACCTTCGCTCCGCCCATCTGGCCTTGGCCACTATCCCATGGTTCCGAAAAACATAGGTTGGAGGAAGATCCTTCTCCTACCTCGCTGGGAAGTCCTGGAATTCCCTACCTCTGCACCTCAGGCAATCACTGTCACTACCTCAATTCAGGAAGGACCTCAAGACCTGGCTCTTTGACTGAACTACCCCCGCGCCTTGAGACACGTACGGGTGAGTAGTCATGCTTTATAAGAACCCTGATTGATTGATTGATAAGGTCATGTCTAGGTATAATGTAGCATGTATTAAAAGCAGTAGTTTAATATGAACACACTATGCTCTGATGATGCTATTAATGAACCACGAAGGACAAACCAGTTTGTCATGTACACTGTATGTATGAAAAATACTATTATAAATGCATTAACATTATTACCTATGTAACTATAACAAAGTTGGCTGTTCGTGTAGTACAAACCTGAATCGAATTACTTTAAGGTGCTCTCTAAGTCTACCATCATGGAACATAAGATGCAGAGCAGTTAAGTTAATGGCAGAGGATCACACAAGTTGATCAAGTGGGCAGGCCGAGATTTGAGCCTGTTTCCTGATTACTGGCTGTACAGTTTAGCCACTGATATCTCCCTCTTCTCTTCCATTTAAGACTAACGGACAATGCTTTTGGTTTAATTCTTTCAGCAGTTGATTTTGACAAAAATCTTATTAAGTAAATGCATCACATGTTAAATCAATCTAGCACAGGAGGTGCTTTAAGTGGAAGATAAGTGTAAGGAAAGACACGACACATTTTATGTTAACAGGAGTGCCTTCACTTGACTTAGCAAACACTCAGCTTTCAGGAGGTGTTTAACAAACCATGGAAGACCATTAGAAAGATTAGCAAAATAAAGAGGTCTGTTGATACCACAGAGTTTACTCACAGCAATCAATTGGAGGCATGCAAGGTAGAACTTGGCTGTAGACAGAGTCTGTGTTTAACCTTCAGAAAAACACAAAAGCAGTAATGCAGGGATAGTGTTTAGTGGTCAAATCACAGGGTATGGAAATACACAGTGAAATTAATTCAGAAACAAACAAAAACCTGGCAAGTGGCATGGAGGTTTCTAAAAAAACAAAAACCTTGCTTCCCATTTGTTCCCGTATGCCTCGCTTAAATGTGTTTTTTCTGTCAGCTCCCCACTTTACACAAAGAGCTCTTCTGCTTCTCAGCAGGAGGAACCTTTTCGGATGCTGCTTATGGCAGCTTCCTGTAATGGGAAACCCCACCCCCTGCCGACCTTGGAGGGAACAGCGCCCGCGACCTGCCCTGGGGTGCTGATTGTGTTTGTATAATTACTTGTCACTACCTTCCAAGATAAATTCACCTCGGGTACAAAATTATGCCCTCAATCACCTTATCGCCTCTGCATTCTTTTGGATTTGAAATATTATGAACGTTCTGCCAAGTGGGCTGTAGCTTAGTGCTAAAATACCTACCACTGCTAAAAATCAGACATTGTTGAAATTTTGAAATCAGTATTTCAGGCGAGAATAATGAATGTTGGACAATTTATTGTTATGTTTGTTGGTTTTATTTAGTATGTTTTATAGTTTTTATTCATCGAATAAAGTCTATTTGAATAATTTAGATTTTCCATGGCTGATACATTTTCTTGGGTGTGGTCCTTTGTCAGCAACATAAACAAGTTCCCTTTTATTGCAGGCTCCCAGAAATTGCGTAATCATAATAAGTAATTTTCCTTATCAAAACATTAACAATATAAGCAAGGCTTCCTCTGACTGATAAGCACATGGCCCTATCAAATTTGTTGTCTTCGCCTAAAGCTGCTTTCCATATTCCTGAACTTACAATAGCTCCTTTCTGATTTGAGGATATTCCTGTCCATTGGTGGAATCTTCTTCCCGCCAATCCTTCCTGTGTCCTGGGTGCTCAAAGAGCAGCATGCACAGTTGGGACATTTAATTACATCCTTCAAGCAGAGTCTCAGACACAATGCCAGTGTGCCTTAAAGAAGGAGGGGTTGCCCAGAGGTTAAAAAACACAACCTTGACTCTTAAACCCTGGTCAGTTTTCAACCATTCATAGGCCTTCTATTATTATCAAAATGATGGACAATGTGATGGTCTCACAACCTAAGCTCCATCTAAAAATTATTAGTAACAATCCCTTTGCAGACAAATTTTGGAATAGAATACATGACTAAGGCGGGAAAAGAGTTTGAGGTTGATGGATGAAGGAAGGTTCTTGTAAAGACTAGCAACAATAGCAAAAAAGCAAAACAAATCTAGTCTATAATAGGTCTTTGGGGGAGATAAAACAAGAGGGAGGGCTGTCCTTACGGGGGGATCGGGGGAAGCAGGCTCAGCCTAGATGACTGGGCTTGTTGGGCTACCTCCAGTACAGGATGTAGCCCAAAGGGTATATAATTCGCCCTTTTGGGGCTGCAACTCACCATTTTGTTGGTAGGTGTATCCTATGGCAGCCCCTGCTGTGTGGTAGTTTTTCTCCCTCCCTCCCACCCCTTTTTTTCGATCCTTCGGGGAGAAAGAGTAGGTAGCTTTATAGGTCGTTTACAGCAGGCTAGTTGCAGCAGGTGCGTAAGGGGTCGGAATTGTTTCTGATTGTCACTATGAGACAGGTGCCAAGTGGGGCGGTTGGCCCACAAGTTTCCAGGCCTATGTTTACTTAATGGTACTTTGGTTAATATAGGCTAATCAGGCAGAAAGGGAGGATCTCAACAAGCCCACACTGGAAGTTCTAGAGTTAAAAAGGTTACATCATGGGAATAGCAAGTTGAGCACAGGTCAATTGGTTCACTGCTAAGCGGAAGTTTAAAGGGAGATAATCAGTGAAGCACAATAGGGCATGTTGTCAAAGTTTAAAGGGTATGTATAAGGGGGCAGAGTAAGGGGAGTAGGGTAGAGAAGGTAGGTTATTAAATGTATAGTGAGGTTTTAGTTCTGTAAGGTAATAGGCTGAGGATGTTCATGTGATAAGCACCTGTTTCAATACAGCGGCCTTTCCACACATACAAGGACTAAGTGGCCTGTAATGTGCCCCATTTCACCTGAGTCTCCTTTTTACACAGATTCCTTGTTGTTTCCTTCCAACCGGCTATGTATCGTTATCCCATAAATCCTTGGATTAGATTACTGCTTCTAATAAGATCACTTTCAAGCTGGCAATTTTGGCTTTCAGATGTTTCCATCAGCTGCACCCTTCATGTCCTCTGTCTTGTGTTCAGAGATTTCTTGTTGGGACCTATATAAGTGGGAATCTCTATTCATTGATTTCCTATTTAAAATCTCAATAAATTAGGGCTTGACAGTTTTACAGTCCAAGCTTGTTATGTTGGAATATCTGCCTCCTCTATATGATGGGAAATTGAATTACCCCCTTCTTTAGTTTAAACAAATAAATAATTCAATAAATAAATACTCACCCTTCCTGGCTTGCAGTCCCAGATCCTTAGAACCACGTTTTTTCTCAGTTCTGGGCCTATGAGTCTCCTGAAGAACGTTGTGCTACATAAATGCAGGGCCAGATTTATCAAGGAATTGCATTGCCCTTGTGTGAGGCAGGGAGTCGCAAGGGCAATGGAATCCCTAAATCAGATGTACCAAACAACGCAAGGCCACCTTGGGTGCCCTGCGTTGCTTGGTAAATCTGGAGTAAATCAAGGCTGAGCAAGTCGCTGCCTTGCGTAACTCTGCCCTGGAAAGGCGTTCCATGGATGGAGCGTGTGTGTTCCCATGCACCCACTCATGGATTTTGGCGCATTTGCAAATTTACCAAGTCTGGCAAACCTGGAAATGAAGGCATTTTGCAGCACGCTCAGAAAGAGGAAAACGCCTCTGAGGATTGTTTTTGTGCAGGAAGGTGTCCCCTCCTGCACAAAAACAAATATGGCACATTCCTGCTCTCTCCCTTTCATGCAGCACAGCACAGCCCAGCAAGGTGTCTTGCTGTGATGTGTTGCGTGAAAGTATGATAAATCTTGCCCTCTGTGTTTTTTTGCCATATACTAGTAATATTCGAACCCCAACTCGCCGATATGTGCTGCAGTAACACAGCGTCTTTTTCTATTATAATTTTCCGCGTCCAAAATGACCTTTACGTCCCATTTGTCTTCCTATTTCAGTCGGTGATCTGAGAGAGAGTTTATTTTTATTTTTACCATAGTTCTGATCTGCCTGAAAAAAGGAATTCTGCAAATATATATATAGCCTTTTCGTATCCCTATTGATGACACGGTTTATAATGTTTTATATCATTTTCTGAAAGTGTAGCAAGCCACAAAGAAGGCTCATCAGCCCCTCATTAGCTTCAAAGAGAAATACTGTTTTGTTCTCTTTGCAATGGCTGGAGGTTTGGTTCAGCAAAAAACAGAAAGACAAATGAAGCTAATGAGACCGCAGGATCTTCATTTACATATTAGATGAGGTGCACACTGAGATGATTACCATCCAAGATTAATTTTTATTGTAATATGCCAATTTTCCAAGAGACTGGATCATCTATATTATGAGCCTTGGATAATGTGGAGGTGCACATTCGAAGCACCATATTCCAGCAAAGCCTTTAATGTTGCACTGGCTCGAAGTGATTCAGGGGCCTGTCATTAAAGGCGTGAAGTGATAAAAATCCGGATCATGCTCCATCCATGATTGCAGGGGATTATTGGTCTCCTGGGGATGAAAACATCAGCTATACCTTTCTTTACACTGCATATAAACTGACTTTATAGGAGCTTGCCATCGTCAGCTGTGATTGGTCCACTTTGCTAGCGTCAACGAATTTCACGTACCAAACCGAATGAGTACAAAACGCAGGGCTGTTTGAGGCCTGTTTAGAGCTCCATGCCTACGTCATCCATGTGTAGCTCTGAATTTTGAGATTTACTATTTATCCTCACCTACAAATCTAATGGCAAACTTTATGAGGTTGTGTGTGATTGGTTTTATGTTTGCACTTATATGACAAGCTTGTTCTACTGATTGTCTTTGATATGAAAGTGGAAGAAAAACAAAATAAAATTGTTAGTAAAATAGGATTTAATCAAAAAATTTAAAGCTACATTTCTGCTGGATTGCTTGCAGTCAAAATCATCACAGCTGTATAACAAAAGTATCTTTCTTTAAATTTCCCTGGCAAATTTAAAATGAAAAAAACGTGAGTGGTGATAAACAAAGGATCCGTAGAGAGGTTTCAGAGCGGAAAACATCAGCACCTTCTAATACCCTTGTTCACAAGCCATTTCCATGAGCATTCTTGCTAGTGGCCTGTATGACCATGCCCTTTGCAGGGGGGGCATTCTCAAGACTCTGAACAAAATGACCTGTGTGTTGTGGATTAGTACAGAACAGGAGAGAGAAAAGTGCAAGAAATCCTCCAATCCCAGCCCACAGGCCATCTGCAGCAGCCTCACTATGAGAGGGGCAGGTGATAGTGGTTTCAGGGCAGCTTGAGACAAGACATGAATGTATTACAGCCAGTGTGCCCTGTCCAATGTGAACAAGCATTTGCAATGTGATAGGTCTCGCAGTTGCGGGAGTTTAAGCTATTGGCATTGTAAATGACAATGCCTTTTTTTTAATCTGTTTTGATAATTAGCACATAAATAAAAGGCATTGTCATTAACAATGCCAATAGCTCAAACTCTTGTAAATGCGCAACCTATTTCATTTCAAAGAAGCGCCCGCCATGGAGGGCTGCTTGGAAAGTGAAAGAGCGCATGGCGCGCTGAATGTTGCAGGAAAGCATGTTGTGCCTGCAGTATGAGAAACTCATTAAAGAAAATAGTGCTTACAGACTAAATAAGACGTACCGTGTAACAACCGAAGTAAAAGGGCCAGTCCTCATGGAGGTTACAAATGAATACAAGGCGGTACTAAGGAGGGACTAACAAGCCTATTAACAAATCAGAAGCCAGCATTTACAAAAGACAAGGACACAAGCCAATGACAAATATGGGCGGAGAGTGGGCGGGGCTTCAAGTCCATACTCCAAAACAGCATGCCTCGCAGAGCAGCGCATACACTGCCCGGGCTCGACCTAAAAAGCAGATAGCGGCTTCCTGACATTATCCTCTCTGGCTTCACGTAACCTCAAGGGCACCCTGCTGTCACAACAGCCTCACTGCAAAACATCCTGTAAACAAAAATGGTTCTGTCGGGAAAGACAATCGCTTTGCTCAATGCATACAATACGATCTGAACTTTCAATTTTTCAGATGTGAATCATAATTTGCATTCAAAGGACACACCAAAGAACCAACAATTTTAGTAAAGTTAAAGTTATTTACTCAATTTTTTCTGATTATACACAATAATGAAGGCTGTCTACAATACATAAACATACGTACCCTGAAAAAGAACACATTAGGATAGAAATCAGATCAAATATGAAACTGACTGACCACACCACTTCTTCTACCAACCACCTTCCGTACATACTCACAACTGCTTGGTACTGAGTATGAATACCGATTGTTGGACTTGGCCCTTTTTGCAGTGTCATCCTAGAACATTTTGCCTTCCTCCTGTATTTTTTCTGATCTGTTGTTGGTGGTTTTAGGACTCTGGGCACTTTATCACTGCTGATCAGTGCTAAAGTGCATGTGCTCTCTGTGGTAAACTTGGTAAGATTGGTCTACACCTATTTAATTTACCTGTCAGTCCCTTGTACAGTGGTATATCATATACCCAGGGCCAGAAAATTAAATGCTACTGGTGGGCTTGCAGCGCTGCTTGCGCCACTCACCAAAGTAGCCTTCCAAACCTGTCTCAGGTCTCTGCCACTGCAGGGCCTGCGCGTGCAGTTTACTGCCACTGTGACGTGGCACATACAGTGGTTGCCATGTCTGTGACTCCCCCTTTACTACATATCAGTCACCCCTAAGGTATGCCCTAGCTAGCCCTAAGGACAGGGTGCGGTGTAGGTAAAAGGTAGGAAATGTGCCTTAATTGTGTGGCCTGTCCTGGTAGTGACAAACAGCCTATTTGGTTTCTCACTGCTGTGAGGCTGCCCTCTCATAGGGATGCATTCGGGATTCCCTGATATGTGCTTCAGTGGTAATTCCTGACATGAGAGGGGTAGCGTGATCAAGTTTGGTATGTTTGGAATAGTGGTGATAAATGCTGCGTATTGGTGTTTGCAGATTTATTATTACTATTTCAGAAATGCCACTTTTAGAAGTGAGCATTTCTGTGTGCTATGTGTCTTTGTGCCTGCCTGTTGTGTATTGACTGTCTGGCTTTGAAGTGACAGGGGCTGGGGAGGTGCAGTGGCTCCAGAGAGTCTGGAGGAGTCAGCGCCTGGCTGAATAGGCCTGATCTGCATTTGGAGTGGTGGGAGGAGTAGCACCTGCACCTGTATAGGGCTGTGCCTGCCTTCCACAATGATGGCTCCGCCCCCCTGTGGTGTGTCTGGGGCCAGGGCTTACACTTACAATGGAAAGTGTTGTGCACTTGCAAAGTGCCCCCCAGAACTGGTTTGGACTGGGTCCAGGGCCCTGTGCCAGGGAGAGAACAAAGACTGTAGTACTATAACTACTGGGGCTGTGACCCCATGTCTGCTGAGCTTGCTTGGGACTAAAACAGAAGAGGACTGCTGTGTGCCAGGAGGAACCGCCGTTTGCAACTACCTCCTGCCTGCTGGGTAGCTGAAGGGACTGCCCTCTGCTAAGGGGCCCTGAGTGCTGACCTGCCTGTGCCCCTTTGTCTCTGACCCTGTGCTGGGGAACTTATAGTGCTGGTGAGCGCTCTTTAATTCTGCTGCCCAAAGAGTGGGATGACACTGCACTGACGCGAATAGGAGCTGTTGGGGTGTGCCCTGCAGCGTGGGCAGCCCCACCCTCTCCTCTGTGGCCAGGGCGCTGTGTGTCTGGATCCGACACAGCGCCGCGAGTTCCACCGATTGAGAACTCAGGGGGATTTCTCGTTGTGGGCCGTCAGGAGGAAGCCTGCGCCGAGAAAGAAGTTGACTCCATTTCCAAGGCCGAGCGCGCCCCCCCCCCAGCGAGTTGCCGTAGCAATGAGGGAGCCGCGGGAGAAGCATGAAGTCAGGCGGAGGACGCCTGGTTGTGGGCAGGGCTGCCTTCCAAGAGCGAAGCCGCTGAAGAAACGAAGAGAACCGGCCCTGACGCTGTGAGCCACGCCCTCCCTGAGGAAGCCGGGGCTGCTGCTTTAAGGGAGGCGGAGTGCGTGGCAGTGATCGCTTCTCCACTGCCGCCGATTGTTTCCCCTGTGTGTGGAGGGTTCCACGAGGGATTCCCTTGCCCTGAAGGAATTGGGAACCCTTTTCCTGTTCTGTGTAGCCAGAGGGGCTGCACACCCTGTGACATGGTGAGGACCGCAGGAGGCCCTGCTCGACAGGGAGAGGTATGGCCTTGGCAATAGTTGTCTGCGGGCTGCGCACTCGCGGGGGCCAGTCCATTGGATACAGGGAGGTCCCCGGCCAACGTGGGCAGAGCGGGTGCCTCCCCCTACTGGTGGTACACATATCAGGGCATTGTTGTTGTGAACCGCTCTGGGTGAGACCTCGACGGAGGCCCCTGATAGGGACTAGCGCATTCCTGGTATTAGCTGGGCAGATGGCCACGTAGCCTGAGAAGCCGGGGCACTGTATATCAGATAATAGGAGTGCAGAGGCGGCTCCTTGTGGTTGCCTGACTTGACTTCGTGATCCCCACGTTAAGAGGGCTATATGATCTGCATGTAGCTAGGGTGGGCATGAGGTGCTCACAATACGGGTATTGTGGCAAGTGTGTACTAAGGTGCAATGATGATCATATGTATGCATAACATGTTGTGCTGAGTGCACAATGGCCAGTAGCTACTGGTCCCTAACTGTAATGGTCATGACAGTGGCCCGATTGGCCTGGTGATGTATGTAATGTTATGACAATTGCCCGATTGGTAAGGTGATTTATGTACTACCTGTGAAGTCATGACAAGTGCCTGGTGGCACAGTATACATATGTGATTTTGTTCCAATGTGTTTTTATGGATAATACAAAGGCTATTTTTATATAACCTTGTGTGGAGTTTCTTTTGTGGTGTGCCTAGTGTGTCGCTGCTGTGTGAGTGTGTTGCGCAAACACTTTACACATTGACTCTGTGATAAGCCTGACTGCTCTGCCAAGCTACCAAGGGGGTGAGCAGGGGTTATCTTCAGCGTGTAACTCCCTTGCCCTGACTAGAGTGGTGATTTCTGCCTGGCTTAGGCGCATGCCCTAGCCAACCAGAAATCCCATTTCTAACACTGATCAAAAGACTCACAAGATATTTCAGAGAGTCCTCTTGTCTCATGCAACAAACTCACATCAATTCTGACATATTTCTGATAGAGATAGATAAATAATCGTTCACTCTAATGACCATGCATCACTGAATCAGACTCAAGTCTACTGGATGGACAATAAAGATGACTACGAAGGGCAACAGTAGTTGTGATATAAATGGTAACTTGAGATGTTATATTGCAGTAACAGTTGTGCACTTGGGGCAGTGAAAGAAGGGAGAGGAAATACGCATCTCCTCTGCTGTGTGGCGCAATCCTGAGCAGAACTGATACATTGCCTCTGCTGCGTGTACTTTCCCGATGCAAGGACTTGGCATAACAGTTCATAGCCCAATCGGAACTGCCACAGAATGATGTATTTTCAACGCAGGCCCTCGCATCAATAGCATCTCGTCAATGGCATCCTTGACGATGACGCAGGACCTCGCATCGCAGCCCCTTGGAAGTGGTGCATCGCCTCGGCTGCGCAACAGATTCTCGACATGGGACTCCGCAACTCTTCGCAGCCTGAATTGAAGGTACTCTGTTCAGCATGCCTAACTGGGTCCGAGTAGCCAGCTCACTGGATTCGAGCTATCCTGGCTGATGAGAGGTGAAACCGGTCCTAGGATGCTTGTTTCCGGTCCAGGGAGGACCTGACTCGGCAGTTCAGGCTGGACTGTTCCCATGAGGCACAGGGTCAAGACTGATTTGCATATGGCCAGCTCTAAACTGGGGTGGCATGGTGAGCAAAAGAATGATGGATTTAACCCAGATCTCTTGACTGGGGGTGAATGTTTTGATTTGTTCTGCATTCCATCCATCAATTGTGTGTCTTTTGCCCCTTGGAAGTAGCGCATCGCCTTGGCTGCGCAATACATTCTCGACGTGGGACTCCGCAACTCTTCGCAGCCTGAATTGAAGGTACTCTGTTCAGCATGCCTAACTGGGTCTGAGTAGCCAGCCCGTGCTCCATCGTGGTTGGCCTGAGCTTATGACTTTGTCACAGCCAAGCACGGCCAGATAGCCACCACTGGCACTTTGTGGCACTATTTTCACTGAAATATTTTAAATTGCACATCTCCAGTTCTACTGATTGGATTTTTGTTGTGTGGGTCTTGTTTTATTTATTACTATTTACTCCATTGTTCTAAATTGGTGTGAAATTTTCCTTGCATTGTGTTTTGCGTTATTACTGTTTGAAATGCTGCATAAATACTTTACACATTGCCTCTACGTTAAGCCTGACTGCTCTGTGCCAAGCTACTGGAGGGTTGAGCAGAGGTTAATTTAGGGTTTTCTTGTTAAGTGGTTGCTGCTTGAGTAGGGTTTTAACCACCTCAACCAGTAAACACATTTCTTACAACATCTTTTGACAATCAGTTACGAATTTGTGTTCTCCTATTTTTATGCAATGCCAATATCCACTCTTTAATACCATCACAGTCTTTTGTTCAAAATGCATTTACCGCCGTGTAGCAAAGTTTTCACAAAACATACTGGTCCTCGGTGTATTCTTCCAGTCCAGCCTGCACTTATGCAATGGAATATAAATCACACTTCATGGATGCTCTTTTAATGAAACGTAATATATTCAAAATACAGTAGAACGAATTGTTGTTTACATAGATTTTGTGCAGATATTAACAAAGCTTCTATATCTGCACTGTCTTTCTTTCAAAAAGAGGATTCATTGTAAAAACGTCTGCTGAAAGATCTGGCATTCAAATAATCAAACACCAGTGGCTACTCTTTCTGTGTCCAAGTTTCCTGACTATGCATCTTCAACTCGCCTGTCCACTCGGTCGGTTTAAATGCTACTTCTCACAACCACAAATTCTGTAAAAGTCTAACCAGGAATAACAACTACTGAAGGAAATAGTGCAGCAGGGTAGTGGTTTGGCTCTTTTCAAGAGTGAAGAAGCCCTATACATGGGCCACGAAGCACACTAAAATAGCCTTCAACTTAACACGAACATAAACACAGTCTTACTGAGTGTAACACCTTATGTGCAACTATGCAGTGCAATATCTATTCCTGTATGCCAATACAATAGATATTACAAACCCCGCAAGGACACAGCAGCAGGCCTCACACTCTGTCACCAAAGCACGATAAATACTGCCTTCTAGAGCCAGTAGCTCAAAATTCTTCTGGAATTGGAAGACAGTTTGTTCACCACTCCAAAATGTCTACAGAATCAGTATCTTCAGGAAAAAGGGATTCAAAGAGATTTTGGCAGTTGGCATCCGGTAAAGGTCAGTCGATAAGTTCACAATTTAGTGGCTGAATAAAACCTCACATTTGGTATACCCATTTTGCTGACTTGTACGCCCCCCCTCCTATTTAGCACGAGGTAGGGAGAACCCTACCTGACGGCTCAGACCTTAGATTGAGTGTAGTACCCCTTACACTTCATATAGATTTGAGAGACTCAGAGAGGGCAATCAAATCTATCATCCCAGGAAAAGCTGCAGGCTCAGATGGGGTCCCAGGAGACCTATTTCTTTCTGATATTGATTCTTGGGCCAAATATTTGAACATCTTGTCTAATGCAATTGTATTTGGCATGGATATACCGCCTAGTTGGAAGGTGGCAAAAATTGGTCCAGTATTCAAGAAAGGCCAGAGGGACTCCCCGTCTAACTATAGGCCTATAAGTTTAATAGATGTACTCCAAAAAGTGTTTAGCAGACAGATCCTTTATAAAATCAAGGAGTGATTAGAGGATAAAGAAATACTGTCACAACTCCAGGCTGGGTTCAGAAGACAAACAAGTACTTTAGACCAGGTGTTTAGGCTTCTAGCACTATACTGGAAAACAGTTATATTGGAAAAGGCTAATTTATACCTGGTCTTTATTGATCTGAAAACCGCTTTTGATTTGGTTCCATGCCCCAAAACGTGGGAGGTGGTGAACAATATGGGCCTACCTTATGGCCTTTTGGATATTGTTAAGCGTCTGCATTACGAAAACTTATGCGCAGGTTCAGTGGGGTCCATGGGTGATCTGAATTAAAAAATAGCAACCCTTAAGGGCGTTCAGTAAGGGAGCGTGTTGGCACGTACCCTGTTCTCCTTATATCTGAACGTGGTGGTGCCTTACCTGGAAGATTGTATAAATGATGCACCTAAGTTGGCGGGCAGAAAAATCCCACTTCTTCTGTTCGCAGAGGATACTCTTTTAATCTCCAAGACCCCCCGTGGGCTTCAGACGTTGGTTGATAGATTTGGGGATTTTTGTAAGAAAAGGGGGTTGGTGATAAACCTCAAAAACATGACATTTATTACCCTAAATCCTCATAGGTCATTCACTGGATCTATTTATCTAGATGGTGCTCCTTTCAAGTTCATCTATATAGGCATTACATTAACAAAAAATGTCCTGGACACACCTGATAAAGAAAAGTGTGGTGAGTATAACTCACCATGCTGTAGCTATTTATAGACCCTTTAAATCAGAAAAGGCAAAACAGATCTCTTCTATCATAAGGGTATATACGGCCAAGGGGGAGTCTAGTGCTCTGTATGGAGCAGAAATGTGGGGCTATGCCAGTGTAACCGATCTTAGTAGAGCAGAAAATCAGTTTCTGTACTCTCTGGTAAGTTTACCTAAAAGCTCCCCTTTAGTTCCTCTATTTCATGACTTAGGGCTCCAGCCAGTGGTGAGAAAGGTCAGATTACGCCCCTTCTCTTTTGGTAGAGATTAAAACACATTCCTGCTCTTTCTAAATATTATCTTGCTTTTAAAGAAAGTGTTAACCTTGATAAGCTCTATGCCATTAATTTGGTGACCTTTATAAGGGATCTGTTGATGATGCTTGGATTGGGCAAATATTGGCCTGATGATTAACCAAAACTATCATGAGAATTGCTGAAACTGTCATACTGGAAATGGGTCACCAACATGGAACCCGAAGAGAGGATCTTGGCCCCATGACTGATGCCTTTTTGTGCATTAAGCCGCAGAGCTCCTTGGAGCCTTTCCTTGACTTTATATTGTCACCTGGGGACAGAACTTTGTTGCTGCAGAACAAGTTACTTACCTTCGGTAACGATATATCTGTAAGAGACATATATTAGTTATAGATTCCTTACCTTAGAATTACCCCCACGTGTCAGATTGGATCCGGAGAATTTTTTCTCAGCAGTACCCCTGCGCGTCGGTAGGTAGCGTTGGTCGGCTCCGCGTTCGTCGTCGGCGTCGTTATCGCCATGATGACGTCGCGGTATCTACTTAGACGCCCCTGCGCGCTGATGTCAGCTCTTTTACACAACATTCCACGCCAGAAGCGCAGAGCCATGCAAGACACTGACCACTGGTGCACAAAACTAGGGCCCTGAACGGGAGTCCCTTACTCTAGAAGTCAGTTTGCAGAAGGGGGAGGATGGGTGGGGCGGTAAGGAATCAATAACTAATATATGTCTCTTACAGATGTATTGTTACCGAAGGTAAGTAACTTGTTCATCTGAAAGAGACTATTAGTTATAAATTCCTTACCTTAGAATAGATACCCCAGCAATACCAACCCCGGAGGTGGGTCTGCGAACTAAGTTCACACCAGAAAGTCATGGCGAACCGAACGGCCAAAGAAGCCATCTCTCCGGACCTGACTATCCAGGCAATAACGTTTAGTGAACGTGAGCAGTGATTCCCATGTAGCTGCCTGGCAGATGTCATTGAGGGGGACTCCACGTCCCAAAGCAGTAGTGGCTGCCATCGCCCTAGTGGATTGGGCACGTAGCCCTACTGGAGGTTCCTGTTTCACCAAGGAATAACAGATTTTAATGCAAAGAACGACCCATCGAGAGATGGTCCATTTTTGCACGGCCCGACCTTTCTTGGCGCCAACAAAGAGTTGATCGTCCACTCAGAATTGTTTTGTGCGATCCAGATAGAATGATACTGCACGTTTTGGATCCAGACGGTGGAGTCTCTCCTCCATGGAAGGATGTAGGGGCGGGAAGAAGGTGGGCAAAGTGATGGTCTGTCCTATGTGGAAAGAGGTAGCCACTTTGGGTAGAAAAGAAGCCCTAGTTCTGAGGACAACCTTGTTCGGATGGACAGCAAGGATAGGAGGCCTGGAAGATAAAGCCTGAAGCTCACTCACCCTGCGAGCAGAGGTGATGGCAACCAGAAAGGCAGTTTTAAGAGTTGAGAGTCTGAGAGGACAATTATGTACTGGCTCGAAAGGAGCACACATAAGGTAAGTTAAGACAAAGGTTCAAGTCCCACTGGGACATTACGAAAGGAATAGGAGGAAAGAGATGAGTAATGCCCTTCAGAGATCTGTTAACAATCGGGGACTTGAAAAGAGAGGCTGGTCAGGAATGCGAAGAAAAGCCAAAATGGCCGAAAGATAGCCCTTAAGAGTGCCCAGAGCACAGCCCTGCTGGGCCAAAGAAAGAATGAAGAGGAGAACCTCTGAAAGAGGGGCAGAAAGGGGATCCACAGCCTTTGCTGTGCACCATGCCACAAATGTATTCCATCTACAGGCATATACCGTTTTAGTGGAGGGACGCCAGGCTGCCAAGATAACATTACAGACTTCGGGAGGAAGGTCAAAGGCTGTCAACTGTCGCCGCTCAATCTCCATGCAAGGAGATGGAGGCTGGACAGGTTCGGGTGGAGGACCGTCCCCTGCTGCTGCAACAGAAGATCCTCCCGAAGAGGCAGTGTGATTGGAGGATCAGTGGCCATGTTCAAGAGCTCGGGATACCAGACTCTTCGTGCCCAGTCCGGAGCCACAAGAATGACTTGCGCCCGGTCGCGCCTGATCATCTGCAGCACTCTGGGAAGAAGTGGTATAGGCGGAAAGGCGTATAGAAGATCGCAACTCCACTTGCGACGCCGAGCGAATGCCGCCTAGGAAACTCCAACGTGGAGAACTGCTGACATTGCGCATTCTCTTCAGTGGTGAGTAGATCTAACCAAGGCCCTCCCCACAGCTGAAAGAGACCTTGCACCACCTCAGAGTGAAGATGCCATTCGTGATCAATCATGCACCGGCGGCTGAGTTTGTCCGCCCTGGCGTTCAGGGAACCTGCCAGATGTTGAACCACCAGGGACATGTCCTGATGTTCCAGCCACTTCCAGAGGCAAAGGGCCTCTTGACATAGGGTCCACGACCCCACCCCACCCTGCTTATTGCAGTACCACATGGCAGAGGTGTTGTCTGTGAACACCTGCACTACTTTTCCTTTGACAGAAGGAAGGAATGCCTTCAGTGCTAGACGAATTGCCCGGAGCTCCAGAAGATTGATGTGGAGCCCAGATTACGCCAGAGACCAGAGGCCTCTGATCTCCGCCTCTCTCATGTGGCCGCCCCAGCCCAGGAGTGATGTATCTGTCACCACTGTGAACTCTGGTTGGGGAAGGGAGAGGGATCTGCCGTTGACCCAATACTGGTTCGTGAGCCACCAGTGCAACTGATGTGCAGTCTCCTCTGAGATCTGGAAGACATCGGAAAGATTGCCCTGATGTTGCGCCCACTGGAACTACAGGTCCCACCGCAGAGCCCGCATATGCCACCTGGCATGATCCACCAGCAGGATGCAGGAGGCCATGAGGCCCAGCAGCCTCAGAGTCTTTCTCAGTGAAATCCAGTAGGGAGGCCGGAACATTGGTATCATAGCCCGAATATCCTGGACTCGCTGCTCGGGAAAATAAGTTCGAAACTTCGCTGTATCCAGAACCGCTCCGATGAAAAGGAGCTTCTGAGAGGGGTTCAGGTGCGACTTTGGCACGTTGACTGTGAACCCCAGCGAATGCAAGAGGTCCGCCGTAGCCTGTAGGTGGGAGAAGACAGCCTGGGGCGAACTCGCCTTCAGCAACCAGTCGTCGAGATAGGGGAAGACTGGAACCCCTGATCTGCACAGATGAGCTGCGACCACCGCCATCACTTTCGTGAACACCGGAGGGGCACTGGTAAGGCCAAAGGGGAGCACGGGAAACTGGAAATGCTCGAGGCCAACCGTGAACCGTAGGTAATGCCGATGGGTAGGTAAGACGGGGATGTGAAAATACGTGTCCTGCAAGTCCAACGCTACCATCCCGTCTCCAGGGTCGAGGGCAGACAAGACCTGAGCCAGGGTGAGCATTTTGAACGTCTCCTTCCAGAGGAAGCGGTTGACGTCCCTGAGGTCTAAGATAGGACGCAGGCCTTCGTCCTTCTTGGGTAGCAGAAAGTAGTGGGAGTAGCAACCACGACCTACTTCTGGGACAGGGACGCGCTAGATAGCTCCCTTGGCCAAGAGAGCCATAACTTCCTGACGGAGAAGGGCCAAGTGATCCTCCAACATGTGATGGAGTGTTGGTGGCATGAAGGGAGGGGTAGTCTCGAAGGGGAGGGAGTAGCCCCTTCGGACTATCTGCAAAACCCACCTGTCCCACATGATGTTGTGCAAGTGGGGGAGGCGATGGCGGATCCTGCCGCCCACTGGCAACTGGTGGCCCTGAAAGGTCGGACTAGGAAGGTTTGGAGGCTCCTGCAGAGGGCACTGGTGGACTGGCCCGCCCGCTGGCCCCCAGACCCACTGCACTGAGTCCCACGTCCCCGGCCACGCAGAGGCTGAGTAGATTGCGCCAGCCTGTGGCCCTGGGTGGAACATGGTGGGGCACCCCTTCCGTAGCCACGAAAGAGGCGAAAGGCAGACTGAACAGGGCGAGAGGTGGTAGTGAGGCCCAAGGATCTGGCCGTAGCTCTAGAGTCCTTGAAGCGATCAAGCGCGTTGTCTGCCTTGTCGCCAAACAGGCGACAGCCATCAAAGGGCATGTCCAAAAGGGTCGATTGGACCACCCCGGAGAAGCCAGTGGACCTCAGCCAGGTCTAGCGTCTCAGGGCTACTGACATAGAAATCGTTCTACCCAGCGAGTCGGCGGTATCCAGCCCACATCGGATGGCGAAATTTGCTGCATCTCTACCCTCTGCAACCACACGGGAGAGTACAGTCTGGGCCTCCTCCGGGCACTGTGGCAGCACTTGCGCAACGTGTCCCACACAGAGTGGGTGTATCAGCCCAAGAGACATGCAGTGTTCACCGACCGCAGTCCTAAGCTGGTGGAAGAAAACATCTTCTTCCCAAGATGGTCCGGCTTCTTGGATTCCCTATCTGGAGGAGCAGTAGGGAACGTGCCTTTTGAGATTGAGGCTTGGACCACCAAGCTCTCGGGGTAGGGTGTTGGGTTAGGAAAAGTGGGTCGCCCAGAGCCGGGCGGTGGCGTCGGGCAATCATCCTATCCACAGGAGCCCCTGTGCTGGGCTTGGACTAAGTGCCCAGAAGGATGTCTGTGAGGGCCTCATTGAACGGCAGCAGGGGCTCCGAAGAGGCCGCTGCCGGCTGAAGCACCTCAGTAAGGAGGTTAGTCCTGACTGCCACTGTAGGAAGCTCAAGGCCCAAAGCCTCAGCCGCCCTACGCAACACCACAGCGTAGGAAGCACTCTCCTCCATGGCCACGGTAGGGGGAGAAAGCATACCAGGGTCTGGGGAAGTATCCAGACCACTGGCGTCACCCAACTCCTCTCTCCAGTCCGGCTCTTCTAGCTGGTCTGCCAGAGAGTCAACAGACCCCTCCCAGTCCTGCTCATCCTCCTCTGGCTGCCACTCAGGGTGAAAAGGAATGCCAGGGTAGAACAGTGGTACAAAAGTAACCCCCGGCACCGGCGTCGGTCGACGCCGGTCCGGCTCCGTGTCCATGTCGAGGGGGAGGCCGGGGTCGACGCCCGCCGGGGACACAGCTGGCGTCAGAGGTGGTGGAGGCGTCGTTAGAGGAATCGACGCCGGGGGAGGTGTCGTGGGGTCAACCGGCACCGACCTGGATCCAGGCCTAGATCCCTGGGGGCCCTGCGGTGCCGAGGCCGGAGCCGCCGGCATCGAAGACCTAGAGCCCCCAGCCGAGTCCACGGGGCCCGAAGGCGCGCCGGCAGAGTCAGGCTGCCCAAAGATGGAATGGAGGGTTCGTAAAAGGCACGTAGCTGGGCAGGGGACGCTCTGCCTCCCGGGAAGGGAGGGAAGCTCGGAGCCGTCCCAGCAGGCTCCACGGGCGGAGCCGAAGGACGATGACCTTCCGCGTCGCGTTGGCAGATGGACAGGGAGAAGGCGAAGAGCGACAGTGCTTCTTCGCCTTCTTCTTGTGCTTCGACTTACTCGATGACTTTGCGACCGGTGCCGTGACCTCCCTCTTGATGGGGACCTCGAGCAGCACGGAGCAGACTGCTGGGCTTCCAGAAGCTTTCAGGACTGCTCCCGCAAAGACTTCGGGTTCATGGCCCGACAGTCAGAGCACAACCTCGGGTCATGGTCGCACTCCAGGCACCAGAGGCACACGAGGTGCAGGTCCGTGACCGACATCAACTTGTGAGAGGAGTCACAGTGTTTGAAGCCGGTTCGAGGATGGGACATCCCTATGTGCACCAGGAGTTGGAAGACTCGAAAAAGATGTCGACAAAAGTCGAAAAAGAGCTAGTAAAAAATTACTAAGGGTACCGCTCTCTCTGGATCTGCGCTGGCTGGCACGGAAAAAGAAAGAACTGACGTCAGCGCGCAGGGGCGGCGTCTAAGTAGATACCAAGACATCACCACGGCGATCACGACGCCGACGACTAACGCGGAGTCGACCGACGCCACCTACCAACGCGCAGGGGTTCTGCTGATAAAAAATTCTCCGGATCCAGTCTGACGCCTGGGAGTGATTCTAAAGTAAGGAATTTATAACTAATAGTCTCTTTCAGATGTTATGGTATGGTATGGTACGCTACCCATTTTGCCCTTTACTGCAAAATGGCAGCCTATGACTGCTGGCAGGGATACTTGTCCAGTGTGCTCAAGTACACAGGAGACCTTAGACCATCTTTTCTTCTTCTGCATAGGTTATACTGGACCAAGGAAAAATTATTTTGCCAATATGCAGGTTGATGGGATGCCGGCAGTAGTCTATTGCACTTAGGCTACTGTGTGTAGAAACTAGAGAAGCCATGGTGATCGCAGTGGTCAAATATCTGAAATGGTGCTGGGTCATTCAGGCCAGTGCCCTAGGAACTTGAGATTTGTGAATCAACAGTGTTATAATCTGGGATTCAGGGTCCTTTATTTCATCCTAATTGGTTGTACGTAAATTACCTTAAGTCAGAGATTGTGGTTAATTTAATTAATTTTATTTAAAAAAAGGAAATGTTTTTTAGGTGACATTTTATCAATCTTTATGGATTTTCTGGATTATGTTTTGTATATGATGCTTGTATACATTTGTCTCCTTTTTTGATTTCAAACAAATCTTTTACTGTAAATTTTAACATTTTAATAATGGATCATTTTACTGTGATGTTCATCTATGTACTTTGATGGTCTTAAATGTACTGAATAAAGTTATATGATGAAAAAGATGATGAATCTTTCTGGCTGCTGCTTGGCCATGATTCTGGCTTGTTCCCAGCGCTGCAGCCAGGCTTGGATGAAGGAGACATCGCTCTGTGTAGTTTAAAGAGATCAGCTGCCCCATGACCCAGAGGACAAAAAACAAGGTTCAAATTAATGAATCTTGCATGGAAGTCATATTGAGGGAGTGAACTAGGAAGGGGCAACTAAGATCTTGGAGTTCACCTGGCAAGGCTGAGCACAAGAAGCTCCTGTGTGATCCGAGATTTGAGAACAGCGGAGAAACTCTCCAGGTTTTCATCTTTCATGACCTGACACCACCATCCCTAATTTCCGGGACGCCTCTGCTCCCATGGTTCCAGCCCCAAACAGACACAGATTTTTCCCCCTAGGTCTTGTGGTAGTTTCACTTGATTGTGAAAAGTCTCGAGAAATGTCTGTGTTATAATCTGGGATTCAGGGTCCTTTATTTCATCCTAATTGGTTGCACGTAAATTACATTAAGTCAGAGATTGTGGTTAATTTAATTAATTTTATTTAAAAAAAGGAAATGTTTTTTAGGTGACATTTTATCAATCTTTATGGATTTTCTGGATTATGTTTTGTATATGATGCTTGTATACATTTGTCTCCTTTTTGATTTCAAACAAATCTTTTACTGTAAATTTTAACATTTTAATAATGGATCATTTTACTGTGATGTTCATCTATGTACTTTGATGGTCTTAAATGTACTGAATAAAGAAAGATGTTGAATCTTTCTGGCTGCTGCTTGGCCATGATTCTGGCTTGTTCCCAGCGCTGCAGCCAGGCTTGGATGAAGGAGACATCGCTCTGTGTAGTTTAAAGAGATCAGCTGCCCCATGACCCAGAGGACAAAAAACAAGGTTCAAATTAATGAATCTTGCATGGAAGTCATATTGAGGGAGTGAACTAGGAAGGGGCAACTAAGATCTTGGAGTTCACCTGGCAAGGCTGAGCACAAGAAGCTCCTGTGTGATCCGAGATTTGAGAACAGCGGAGAAACTCTCCAGGTTTTCATCTTTCATGACCTGACACCACCATCCCTAATTTCCGCGACGCCTCTGCTCCCATGGTTCCAGCCCCAAACAGACACAGATTTTTCCCCCTAGGTCTTGTGGTAGTTTCACTTGATTGTGAAAAGTCTCACGAAATGTCTGTTCTAGAAGACCCAATGGGTGGTAGAGCATTAAACACAACAATAGTTTGGTAAAGAAAATCATTGTTACATTAGACCAGTTTGCATTTGGTCTCGATTTATTTTGACCAAATTATTACAATGCAAGCAGTTTGACACATAACCTTCTCTATTGACAGATGACCCCCTGGGGAGTGAGGGGGTGTTGACATCTAGTCTCCCATTGGCTGGGCAGAACTACAGTTCAGAATGCAGCTAACCTGCAGGATCTAGTTGCCCAGTGATGTCATCACTGGTTTTGAGGGTTGTCACATGTCATTAGGACTTCTTACAACAGGCCCAATATTTATGCTGGCCTCCTGAACAGTGTATGAGTTAAAGATGGTCATAGGTGAACCTTCTTGATCCTTTAGAGATACCATCAAAGCAATGGAAATAAGAAACTGGGTTACTGGTTGAGGGGAGGTGAAAGCCCCACTCAGGCAACAACCAAAATCCCTGTCAGGGTGAACCACAAAAGCAACAAAATTAACGTGTGCCTTTACTCTCTGGTAGCTTGGCAATCAAGCTTAAATTAGAGACAATGTGTGAATTATTTATGAAGCACACAAATAGTAATAAAGTGAAAACACAGCACAAGAAAAATCCAAAATCAATTTAGAAAAATAGAATAATATTTAATGAATAAAATGACAACAAAATGATCAATATCCAATCAGTAAAACCGACAATTCTGATTTCTATAGTTCTTAGTGAAAATAGTGCCTAGAAACAGAAAGTCACAAGTTCCGGGCAACCGAAATGGAGGCTGGGTCAGGTAAAAGGACCAGGTTAGTCCCGCTGAAGAGTTAGCTGTCGTTGCTGTAGCACAAAGTGCAGGACTTACGTTGACGGTTTTCGTGGACAGTTGCTGTTGGCACAAAGAGCAGGTCTCACTGGAGCTTTACGTTGGTGGGCATTACAGGCAGCAGAGATTTAGCCCAAATGGGACCATTCAAGGTCACAAGTAGCCCATGCAGCTTTTTATTTTAGTAGAAGTTCTCAATGATGCCAAGACCTGGGTGGTACCTCTTGAGGATCAGGCCTTATTCCAGCGAGGCCCACAGCAGGGGCTCAGGCAGGTCCAGATGCAGCTGAATGGCTGGACAGCAGCAGACATGCCTCTGAAAGCATATTGTGTTCCCCTAGCTCAAACAGGAGGTTAGTCAACAGACACTTGGAGTCCTTTATCCTTTATTTTAGTCAGAAACATGACCATAAAAGTACAATAAAATCACATATAAAATCAGTAGTCATCAAAACAGTTATAAGATAAAAAATACATATATAAAACTCACAGTTCAACATCTGGCATCGGGCTCACATTTATAGGGGCCAAAGAGCGATAAAGTGGATAGTGGAATAGTTATATAGAAAAACGTGGACAGATCGGACTCTCACAGAAGTCCAGCATAAAGTGGCTAGTGCAAAAATCATATGAATATCGATTCAAAGCTCAACATAAAACTGCCGTCTTGGAAGGCCAGTGAGTTATAGAGTAGCTAATTCAACATCCATATAAACTCTGGGTAGCCGGGGATTTAGGCAATAGGGTTCAAACTTCCTTCTCCAGACAGCAGGGCTGTTCTTTTGACAGTAGAGCAGTTGTCCTTTTGAATCATCCACAGGTCTAAAACGGTTTTCATGAGTGATTCTGAATGTCCTCCTTTTATATGTGGTGCTAGCATTTGTGTGTTTGCGTAGGAGAATACCCTGACCTACCTAGAAAACTGGTTCCGGACAGTTCTTCTATTGGTCCAGGCGCCAAACTGTCTAGGGTGACAAAAGGCAGGGCAGGCCCGGTGTCTGGTTCCTTTGTGTGTTTGTGATGTAGGCAACACCCTTTGAAGTTAAGTGGGGACGAGTACAGCCCTTCCCAGTTATCCTGTCAGGATGGCCCATCTTGTCCACACCTAAATTCCCTTTGCCTCTCTGGAAGCAATATACAAACCCCAACAGCAGAGCCGTGCACAGTCATATGACCCAGGACACTGGCAGAAAGGAAAGGTTGGCTGGGACAAGAAAATGCTAACTTTTTAAAAGTGACATTTTCAGAATTGTAACTTAAAATCCGACTTCACCATTAAAGAGGATTTTAAATTACAATTGACAGTTAATAAGCTTTATTTGGTTACAGTAGAAACCATAAAAGTGCCACAAAAATACAGCAAAGCTATAAATATATACACACATACACAGTAAAAAGAACAACCATAAAAAGCAATCTCATAAGAGACTACGTTCGCCCGAAAATCGTTCAAACATCTCTAGAAGCTACATCAAAAATAATATCTACTGAGAGCAGTTGTAAAAACAGAAGGGCAGGTCGAACGTGTTTGAATTGATGAGCCTTTAACAGGAGGACAATATAGGCTTTCCTAGCCACATCGTGATATCTGCAGAACATGATAAAATGCATAGTATCTAACCCTGGGCGGAGTTCGCGGAGTTGCACTACGCGAAATACCGCGAAGTGCAAAAAAAACTCAGTCGCACTACGCAGAGCTCCACGAGCGGTGGAGTATAATAGAAAAATGCTGTTCGCGGTGATTGCACAGTGCCGGATGCTTGTCCGCACTGTGTAATCATTGCGAACGGCACCATACACAGCGCAAGCTTTCTTTTTCTGCCGCTCGAGTAGATTTTTACTCGAGCAGCAGCTTTTTCAACGCGAACGGGCAGTTTCTCAACGCGAGCATACGCGAGCGGTCGCGAGCATACACGACCACTCGCAATGAGAAACCTGACCCCCCCGCGTTGAGAAATCTTGCCTAGGATGTTGATTTTCCACGCTCGCCAACTTGATGTTGACGATCGCGAACGAGGAAAAATCTCGCCGGGATGTTGATTTTCCACGCTCGCCAACTTGGTGTTGACGATCGCGAACGAGGAAAAATCTCACTGGGAGGTTGATTTTCCTCACTCGCGGTCGCCAACTTGACGTTGACGAATGCGAGCGAGGAAAAAACCTCCGCTCCGCAACGCGAAGCGGAGTTTTTCGGAACTCCGCGATCCCCACGTAACGCGGAGTGCAGAAAACTCCGCGAGCGGAGCAGAGTTCACCACCCAGGGTTAATAGTATCCTGCACAGACACCAAATCGCAGCCACGAGGTGCTAATAAATGAACGTCCTGCCAGCCCCGTGGAGATTCCGAAGGATGGGGTATCAAATTAAGCCTAAACCTGGTAAGCAGACAACAATCATAGTTACAGGTTACAATGGTAAGGTAGGGCTGTATACATTGAGTCGACTCCAGCAGGCCATACCCATCCACCAAGGGCTTTTGTAGAGCCACTTGTTTCCTATCTGATGACCTCTGTTTCAGAAAGTTATCTCTGACCCAAATCTGGTAAGCCTTTACAGTCCCTCCTGGGTTAGTGAATAGCTCAGTCCTCTTTAAACTATGCAACAATTCTTTGATGTATTTGAGCCAGGGGACTCGGAAGGCATAGTCAAGGGAGAAGCAGTCTAACAAGATCTCCTTATTCATCTGAGTTCTACCTTCAGACCAAATATCTACCCAGCGTAAGAGAGGGCGAAGGGCTATTGTGTCCGAAAGGTAGCTTGCCCTCAATTCTTCATGCATTGTAAAGGAGGAAATACATTGGGGAACACAACGAACAGTGGCTTAGCAAGTGGGGGGTTGTGGGGCGGTCCGCCCGGGGCGGCACGAGTTTTGGGGGCGGCAGCCTCCCCCAAGCCTGCTCTTACATGCGTTTGCCACAGGCAGCAAATGCAGCAATCGCCCCCCTCCACTCTTACATGTGTTTGCCGCAGGGCGGCAAAAGCAGGGACCGCCGCGGGTGGCAAAGTGGCTAGCTACGCCACTAACAAAGACGTCTTAAGAATTTGTTTTTAACCACCTGTAAAGAATTATGCTTGGTATATCCCCAAATATCACTCCCATATGAAACTTTGGAGATACATTTTGCCAAATAATCTTGTACTAATGCCCTAATCGGCCTCCTGCCCAATCTAGAGGCAAACCTCCATACGGACGCATTAGTTCTATTTAAATCCATCCTTTTTCCACTTAGCACGGAATTCCAACACAAGTCTAAATTGAACATAACTCCTAAATATGAAAATGCTTTCACCTTAGATAGAGGCTGAGATCCTACATTAAAAGCTTTCGATTTTGTTGTGCTAGGTCATACCACCATCACATGAGATTTGCTAGCATTAATACTTAGATCTAGCTCATCCATGAACTCCACAAAGGCATCCAGGAGGGCTTGCAAACCCCTCGCAGTTTTTGCCATCAACATTGCATCATCTGCATAAAGGAGGAGGAGCAGCAAGCGGATTCCTATCTGCAGGCAATCAGCCCGAGTGTCCACTAATAACTGTTTGCGCTTATTAATGTATAAGATAAATAGAAAGGGGGTCATAATGCATCCCTCTCTGATCCCCTTTCCGGTTCTAAAACATTGCGTGCAAATTGAATCATTAGTGTACCGGACTGTCGCCATTGTGTGAGCGAGAAGGTCCCTCAGAAAATAAACTATGCCCTGATCTGCCGCCATAGCCAGCATAATCTTCCATAAATTCTCTCGGTTTACCCTGTCGAAAGCCGAGGTAAGATCCATGAAGGCGAGATGTATGGAGCCTTTAAGTGCCACTGTCTATTCACTCAAGAACTGATCATAGAGATCGGTCTGTAGCATTGAGGGTTATCCCTATCTTTCATTTTGAAGACTGGGACACTGATAGAAGTAGCCCATGAGGACTGAGGTCCCGCCCTGACTGCAGCTTTTAAAGTGTTTATGAATAGAGGCGCCCATGTCTCAATAGCACTCAAATAAAGGTAGAGCGGAATCACGACAGGACCCGGAGCCTTATTTTTAGTCAGACACAGTATACCCTTCTTCACTTCTTCCATTGTAAACAGGAGATTCGAGGTCCCCACCATGGGATGTTTGCCATCGGGGTGTGCCACAGTAAATACCCCATTATGGACCCCTTCAAAATGAGAGACCCAGCTGTCAGTGGTAATGTGAAGTGACAGTAAAGCCACATCATCTGGAGCAAAACAAGGCTGATTAATGATGCGCCAGAATTTAGCACTGTTCTTTAGGCAGCTAGCTTTTAACAAGCTCTCCCAGGCTATGTCCCTTATAGCATTCTTCTGCCTACTGACTTCAAGCTTGTACTTCCTATGACAGGACACAATACTAGCAGGATCTCTAGACTTATCCTTTAAAGTTCTCTTTATATTTTTTAGTGCTTGAGAGCAACCACTATCAAACCATTTAGGTCCAGAAAGAGGCCTAGTCACTGCAGGGAGGCAAAGAAGCTCTGAAACTTAACGAGCAATAGTAGAAAAAGCCCCCAAAACTCCACTTCGACTAGCTTCGCTATCTAAACAGGTTAAGAACTCATCTGCACAACATGAGAACAGACATTGTCTAAAACACACAACAGCTACCTGTGTCCACCTGAGCCTTCTACCCAGGCCTCCACCATCCCTCTGGATGCTCACTTCGCCTACCTGTCCTCAACAACGGGATAGGCAAACATGGTTGTGGTCACTAAAAGGACTATGTTCAATTTTGCAATCAGAGATCTTTAGGAAGATAGGGGATGAAACAAAGACAAAATCTATAATTGAACGTCCACTGAGTCAGAATAAACAGGCTTTTCTAAGGAAAAGGCAAGATCATGCTCATTTGAGGAAGGCATTTAAATAAATTCCCTTGTAAAGTATGTTCCATATGTAGACCATCCAATGGCAAGCATCTCTGAGGCCAATTAGATGGCTCTCACATTATTGGAGATTAAAATCCCCTGCCACAATAAAATGTTCTGCCACCCGTTTCCTCCCTCAAGCTTACTCAGAAAGGAGTCCAGAATATGGAGATTATTCACATCAGGATACGATCTTTTAGCATTATACAAGTTCAACAACATGAGTTTTGGGGCAACTGCAAAGGAAAATGATAACACATGTAAAATAGAGACTCCTGTGGGGAGTATCTCAATTTCTACTTGAAGTACAAGAGACACAAAAATAAGCAATTCACCTATAGAACAGCCAGGCTAGATTCAGTTGCAGGAATAAAGAACAACTTATACTCTTCCAAAAAGCTGAAAGAGATAGCCCAAGTCTCTTGTAAGCATATCACCCCAAAGTTCTTCACATAGTTTGGCCAATTGATGTCATCAGTTTTCATGGCCAGATCCACAATATTCCAGCTGATAAGTTTGAGATCATTTAGATTTGCTACAGGCGGATCAGCTTAGAGAAGATCAATAGATTCCTGGATAGGGCTGCATAATGGTCTTGATGGCTAAGTCAATAACAAAGATCCAGTGAGCTCAGTGGAGCAAATGTGTGAGACGTGGGGGATACAAACGGTTCCAGCACTCCCCTGAGCCAACCAAAGGAGTGCTGAGAGGAGGCCTGCTTTGGTGTGTACCCCACTGATCCTGGCCTATAAAAGTAACACAACAGCAGCGCTAATACAGAGGTGATTGTGGACAGGCATATAGATGCAAGGACTCAGCCAGCAACAAGGGGTTTATTAAAGTTTATAAAAACACACAGTCACCAGCAAAGTTTTTAGTGTCATTACCAATCCATTTTAGCCTCTTCACCAAATTGATCCAGTCATATGTACCCCCAAAGAGGAATACAGCCCTAACCAATGAGTGACCTTGTTATTGAGTTGGGTATGAGTCTCGACTGTGTTATTTTGTAATGGTGGTATATTACCTAGCAACACCACAGAGGGAGTAGCATCAGGGGGTAAATTAATAGCAACCTCAGAAATCGACATGGGTTGATCATCTCATTTAACATAGGTTGTATCCTTTCCTGTATGCCTGTGCAATGGGAGCTAGGGTCGATTATTGACATTCCCTCCACTAGCCTGTGAAGGAGTCCCTCCTCTATCACTGTCAGGTCACCAAGAAAACTGATTACCAGGGTCAAAAACTTGATGAGGCCTTGGGCTTGCCACCTTCCTCGTATGTCCTTGTGGGTGAATGGAACCTGTAGCACAGTCTGTCCTTCTTGTCAGCTCTTGAGCTACCGCTCTACCCGTTCAGTCTACTTCTAATTAATCATTGTAACTAACAACTCACTGCAATGTTGTCTAGCATGCAACATATTAGCACCAAGCAACAAAGACACATGAAACCAAGCTTTATTAGTTTCAATGCTCTCCAGTGCTCTACTGACTAACAAAATGGGTGACTGAGAAGTAGCAGCTTCGGGATGCTCCCATGGCAAGGAATCACCTCCAGCATAAATCCCCGCAAAGCCCTGCTGTCATACCTCCGCGAGAAAGCTTGGGAAAGAAAGACCAGACAGAGGGTGTCTCCAGAAAGTACCCACAACAGAACAGAGCATTGCAACTGAGCTTTACTATACAGGGCAACCCCAGAACCCTGTCTCTGCAATGACCAAGGACCTCAAAGGGATCACAGTAGCTTCTGGGGGATCGCGGATGCTCTGAACTCCGATTGGGGAATCTGAAGTCTACTGTGCTCCAAAAGACAGCAACTCTCTCTGTCCAACAGTAAGCCCACCACCCGCCCTCCCCCCGGTCTGGGTGACATCACTGATCTCCTCTATCGCCCGACCACCCCTGAGAACGGAGCCAAGCAACTTTCAAAGGAACCCCGCGCGCCCTGCTTCATTGCCACACACGCAGCTAGGAACACCGCATTGCTACTGTGAGGGGGCTTCCTGGGTGGAGGAAACCGTGGCGGCTTCACCACGCTGGCCCCACCTTGACCAGGAATTGCTCCCTCAGCCCCTGTACTGTTAACGAAGGCCACACCTGAGAATCTCCCTACCTCAGTCTTGCACTGGGCTGCCGCTACATTCTAGTCCCAACCTCATTGACATTTGCAGTCCGGAGTCAGACCTGGGCTGCTGTCCTTGAGGCTTGGCGACACTGGTTACCGTGGCCTCTATGCGGATGCTGGCACCCCTGCACAAAGGTGCCATAGCCACTACTGCGACACAAGGGAGGGAGCCTCAAGCCGGTACTCCGATTACTGAAGAACCCAGACTCGCTGACAGTGAAAACAGACTACATTCACTGGATGGCATCAGCCATCTTTGTCTGGGCACACAGCCTTTCCCTCTCCCCGCCCAATGCAGCCGGAAATATTCCAACTGCGAAAAACTGCTGAAGGACTATTCACTACCAATCCAGCAACAAACAGTCATTTTGGAGGCTCTCCCTTCGTATAAAGGGCACAAAAACCGCTAAAGGACTATTTCTTCTTATGGAGGTAGATCATAAAAAATGAGGAAGGACTACACACCCACAGTCCAAACTCATCCCAGAAAGCTGCTTCACACAATAGGGCACTAAAACAGTTGAAGGACTACACTCCTTCCTATCGAGGGAGATAAGAGAAGATGAGGAAGGAGTACACACCTTCAGTCCAGCCCAATCCAAACTAGCTGACTCACTGAACCTGGAGCAGGCATCCTGGAACCTCCTACTGACTCTCACAGAGCATATTGCCCAAAATATGAATGATCATTGAGAGCACAGCACCAGGACCTAGAAGCAGCCTCGTGACCACCATGTACTCCACCGAATGCTTCACCTCGACCCCGCATGCCTACAAACAGAGTCACCTTCTGAGCATTGGATCTGATAATTGCGTCCACATCTCAGGCACTGTATCTGGATCAAGAGGACAACTCTTGAACACCATTGTTAGTCCTGGAGGCCACATCCGTGCTTGTTTCCTCCTTGGAGGAAGCATCCTGATTGTAGATACAGCTCCAAAATAGCCCATTGTGCTCATCCCCAGATATCTTACCATGCCCCAAAAAACTACAAACACAAAATCCTCAAAGAAAATCCAGAGACATTAGTAACTGACATCTCCTACAGTCCAACACACAGAGGCCTCAAAACAGACTTCATCTACACCAAAAGATCCACCAAATGGAAAGAGAACTTCCTACAACACCTTCATATGACCAACATAACCAACGCCCCTCATGGAGCCAAACTCGCTATCTCCCCTACCCAGAACTTTAGCAGAGAACTGTCTATAACCATTTACAGAAAGGGGAACATCCTAATCCAAGTCTCCGAACAAATCCTGTCCATGTTTGACCACCACTTCCTTGCTCTCTGTGCCTCTATGCCTTCTGCTCCCATCGACACCCCCCTCCCTCCACCAGGGTGCCTACCCCTGTATTCCCTCTTCTCCCAGCTGATCCACCTCCTCCCTATACCCCTCCCAATGTCTCCTCTTCCAACCCTCCTATAGCCTCCCCCACCACCAGACACCATGAAACCTTGGTTTCACCCCTAGAATCAGTCCCCCAGACACCTGGAAGCTTTGGCTTCACCACAAGACTCGCAGTCCCCACCTTCACAGCCCACTTGCCCAGTTAGAGTATCTTACAGCACATGTACTGCTCCAGTCCCTCAACGACAGCAGGCTGGACACTTCTTCAGCCCCAATCTTGCCATCAATTAACGCCAGCCCACTGCACTCCCTACTACTAATCCAATCGCCTCTCAACTGTTCCCCATAATAGTCCCTCTAGAACTCAAAATCGACACTATTCTGGATGAACTCTCCCCACTACTTAAAGGCACTAAGATCTGCCACAACCCACCTCCTCCTCGTGCATCTAAGACGAACTCGGGTCCAGCCACAAACTCTGACCCCCCCTTCCTCTAACCAATGGCAAACTATCCCTGACACTCACTATCATCTCAAACCTAAGCGTGCCTCCCCTGGAATGTCACAGCGAGAAGCCGAAAAGCTAAGCTTCACATATGACAATGCTCCAAACCATCCTCTCTTACACAAAATCCTCGTCATTCTTGACACTAGTAAGACCCTGGCCACCACTCACTCTCCTAGGCAACCCACCCAACTAAACTCCATCCAACTCACTAATCCAAACCCTAGCTCATTATCTATGCCCGTCGCATGCTATTAAGCTGTCGGTCAGCAGTTAAGCATGCTACCGAAATAGCTTAAACCATCCTACAACAGAACATCAACATCTGCTTTTTAACTGAAATCTGTCTGAATGACCACTCATCCCCTTTTATTGACCTTCTCCCTCCACTGGGCTTCTCAATCATTCGATGTGACTGCAAAGAAAACACTGGTGGGGGATACCTACCATCCACAAAAATAATCTTTGCCTAACACCCTCAACACAACAAAAATACCCCACCTTTGAATATTTAGGAATTCAGCTCTCCTCCAAAGGCCCAAACCCATCAAATGTCATGTCATCTACCACCCGCCAGGTGGAAAATATCAATTCTTCTAAGACTTAGCAGACCTAATTAAGCACAACTCCCTAAAGGGCAGCATAGACATCATACTAGGTGACTTAAATCTGCACCTGAACAATGCCAAAGATCCAATAGTACAAGCCCGATCCTCCCTCCTTGAAGCGAAAGATCTCACTCAACGTTGCAATAAGCAAACCCACAAGAAAAGGTCTACCCTCGAGGCATTCATTTCTAAACACAATACCATATCCCTCCATGCCATCAGACTGATCTGACGACCACCACCTAATTCTTTTTGATCTCAATGCTACCCAAAGTAAGGTCCACTCCCACTCCATCTGTCCTAAGCACTGGGTGAGGAACACACGCCAAATACCCCAGTCAGAGTTAGAAGCACTAGTCAGTTCCCAAATCCTTCCTCCAACGGATCTCAACTCAGTTCATGATCTCACCTGCCATTACAACACAAAAATGGCAGAACTTCTGGACACGATTGCCCAGTGGAAACTCAAGAATTCAAGAAGCATCCCTTCCAGATCATGGTTTAGCAAAGACTTCAACAAGGAAAGGCGTCAACTTAGACTGGCGGAAAGAACTTGGAGACCGCAACCCTCACTAACCATCTCGCTCCTCCGAGCAGACCGCCTAAAATACAAAAAAAAACATCTTCAGAGAAAAATCCTCCTTCCTCTTAGCCCAGCTTTACCAATATCGATCCAGGAACACACCTAAAGACCTTTTCAACATCATCAAACAGCAAACCTCCTCCTTCCCACCTCACTCAATTTTTGACTCTACTAAGTGCTGTGAAGAGTTCGCCACATTCTTCACTGAAAAAAATAGCACACATCGAACTCTCACTGACCACCTTCCTTCCATGCTTTTCAAAAATCTCAAACACATTATACCCCCCACATGGACTAAAATCATGAATTCCTCCTTATCCACCGGCTCCATGCCGGCCTCCGTCAATCTCGGCCAAGTCACTCCCTTCATCAAGAAGCAGACGCAGACCAAAATAACCTCAGCGATGACAGAACTATAACCTACCTTCCCTTCCTTGCCAAAACCATTGAAAAGTGTGTGCTTGCTCAACTCAACAATCACATTGAAAAATACAACCTTTATGACACCTTCCAATATGGGGTCAGGAAAGGCTGCAGCACAGAGACTGCAATACTGAGCATCACCGATGACCTACACAGGTCTCTGGATGATGGCCAGGCTTGCCTCCTAGTCCTCCTGGACCTCTCTCCGGCCTTTGATACCATCAGCCATGACATTCTCCTAATCACCCTCTCACAGAAGGCAGGCATCAATGGTACAGTCCTTCAGTGGTTTATTTCCTTCTTAAACCATCGCTCTCAGCTAATTAAAATAAACGCCTCCACCTCAACAGCAAAGCCAATCTCACAAAATGTTCCTCAAGGGTCAATCCTATCCCCTGTCCTATTTAACCTCTATATGGAACCACTTACAATGATCCTGAAGCAAGCCGGAACTGCCTACCATCTGTATGCAGATGACAACCAACTCTACATTAAAATTTCTTCTGCTAATTCCTCTTCATCCAACCAAAAGATAAGTCCTACCCTTTTCATCATCTATCTTGACAACCTCACTTCATTAAACTGCAAACTATCCATCTCAAACTCTGTTAACTCTCTAGGGATTACACTTGACAAAAACCTGAACATGAAAGAACATATTAACTCCTCAGCAAAAAGTGCCTTCTACATGCTGAAGCACCTTAAAAAAGTCAAACCTTTCATCCATCTCAAAGACCTAAAGACCGTGGTGCAAGCCTTAGTCCTCTCCAAGCTGGACTACGGCAACGCAACGATTAAGGGCTCCGCCAAATCGCACCTACTCCCTTTGAAAGCTACAGTCAACGTAGCAGCCATCCTAATCTCTGGGGAGAGACGCTTTAAACACATCATTCCCACGTTCAAGACACACAACTGGCTACCCATGGAGATGAGGTGTATATTAAAAACTGCCTGCATAGCCCAGACAGCTCTATACACTAAGGGGTCGATTCCGATTCGGGCCGGAAATCTCTCCGACCGAGCCGGACCCGGAGAGATTTCCGACCGAATCGGACCCGTGCAGTCCGACCGAACGAGTACGATGCGTCCGTATGTTATCGGACACGAGTCGGTCGGACTCCCATTGAACTCAATGGGAGCCGGTCGTCACAACGCGTACGCGGGCTCCCATTGCCTCAATGGGTGCGAGGCGGACAAGGGCGCCCTCTACAGCGAGTACGCCGCGGACGCGCTCGCGGCGTACACGCACAGGTAGGAGGGACCCTTGGGTCCCCCTGTGTGCGCCTCGCACGGGTACGCGTACAGGGGGGTCCGACACGGACCCCCAAAGTACGGCTCCGACAGCGAGTTCGAGTCGGACGGCACGAGTCGGTCGGAGCGGTCGAGGTGCGCATCGTACTTACCCGGCCGGAAAACGTCTCCATTGCGCGGTGCGAATCGGGTCCGAGCGAGTCGGTCGGAGCGGTTCGGAGTCCGAGCGCAGTCGAGTCGGAGCTGTCGGGAACGCCTCGGACGATATGTCGGTCGGTCGAGAGTCGCATCGTACTCGCTCGCCGGACCTCAGCGTACGGTTCGGTCGGGAAACAGGCTTTCGCATGGCTTTATTCCCGACCGGAATGGTGGTTGGGTGCGCCTCCGACCGAGATCGGAATCGGCCCCTAAGTGTGGGCCGGGAACTCCGGTCCGCTGGCGGAGTTCAAGGAGCTTTGGCACTTCGCACGCCAAGCGGAGTGCGAAGTTATGGGGGGGGGGAACTCCGCCAGCCACTAGCGGAGCGGAGTTCACTGCCATGCCTCCATTGCCACTTGTATTGTAAGCTCTACTCCCCCAAATCACTATAAAAAGTAAGAAATCCCCAATGCAGCAAACCTTACTATGCTGTATTCCATTTCCGAAAGTTGTGGCCATCGCAATAATATTACGTCAGCACAGAAGCTCAAACCGGAAAAAATAAGAAAAACGGACGGACGTGACGTAAGAGACACAACGGTTCTGAAGCTTCAAGGATGCAGGATTCCTGGGGAGGAAATCGAGGTGGCAGAGAGAAGGAAGATGTCTGAAGCCGGGGGCAAGAGAGGGGAAACCGTGAGTGACAGACATTGTCTTTAATTAAATGCTTTGCTTTCTGAAGGGTGCACCATGCCTATTGTTTCATCGAGTGTCTTCCTGACTGTGGCAGTTTCTCCGATTGCTCCAGTCATAGCTTGAGGAGATGCTGGCTCTTTTCACATGTCTACTTCACATCTTGCACTGTTACCTGTTGCATGCTATGTTATTATCAAACGTCTGACATTACATTACATGTACAGCCATAGCTGAACACACAAGTTCTATATAACTTCTCTGCTCCTCAACTAACGTAACCTTTAGCACAGCCGGGAGTTAGCTTGGTCTTGCCTCCTTAGAGCTGCGGTGCTCCCGGCTGTGCTGCAGACCTAGAGGCCGGTGCGCCACATGTTGTAGAGTGAGTGGCTGTATACTTACTGGGCTGCATTCTGCCGCACGAGGAACTCAGCGGAATTTCACTGAGTTTTTTTATAACTCCGCGGAATTCCATGTAGTAGTATTCCGCGAGCTCCGCCCACGCTTACTATACAATAAAAAGCCATCCTACCTCGCTAACAAGCTATCAAAAGCTGCCCAAAATAGACCTCGTTGAAGCTCCAACACCCTACTCCTGAGTCTGCCCAAATTTAAGAAAGAAATACAACATTCCTGCTCATTCTCCGGGAATGTGCAGAAATATGGAATTCGCTGCCACAGGACCAATCAATCATTCCCTCACTTCAAAATAAAAATTAAACTACTTCTTCTCAACAAATACGTAAACCCCTTAGACCGACCACCTTGCCTGGCGCGCCTACCTTTCACCCTCCAATGAACCTGAACTTCAAGTCCTGGGGGGAAAAAACTGTGACTCCACCTCCCCTACTCCTGAGGCCCTTTCCCAAATCTACCTCCGAACTTTTTTGTCCGCATTGTCCTTGTGCCTATTGTAATCTTCTTTTATAAATCACCATGTATTTAATTTATTTTCTTCTACTTACCACATACGCACCTCGTGCAGCTGCTGCTATGCCACCATTCTACGTCACTGCATACTTTTCACAAATCCTTGGGCCTACTGCAATTCTCTTATATATATCGTCACTCCGTACTTGGTATTTCTTTCCTGCATACCTCATATGCCCCTTCTGGAACTGCTGCTATACTTCCATATCCTCCTCACTATATATTTTGTATTTTTATGTTCGCCACGTGCACCCAATGATATTGCCACTGTGCTGACCCTGTGAAGTGCGCCGATACCTTCGGGTCAAGTTTGCGCTATATAAAACTCGATAAATTAATAAATACTGCAACAAGGCTTCTCCTTTCTGCTCGGAGGAGTCATAAGCAATGGTTTCAGGAGATATCTAGAGGGACCTGCATGGGATTCACACACAGATTAAGATGCAATAGTTTACATTTATATTTGTGCTACTATCATATCTAATTGATAGTAATTGTAAGTTTAGCACTCACTTTGGTACGCATGGGCACTACCATTTCACAAAGAGAATATTTTAATGCAATCAAAGCTCATACAAATCTGGGACTATGACTGTCACTCTGCATTATTTTTCGACATGCAAGTTGATTATTTGTGTCCTAATACACTTGCGAAACCCAAAAAGATACAGTTGCTAAGATTTTTCGAAGCAAGATATTCCAAGAAACAGTTGCCTTGACTGCGGTCCACTAGTTCTTTTCCGGGGGAGGGTGCAGTTTGCCATACTCATCTATGAGCCAAGTCTCTCAGTGTGTGAGGTGTCTCCTTGTTTCTTTATGCAGCTATTACACAGCATCATTGAGTCATAACTTCAACCTGGGAGTCTGTGACAGCAAGGGGATGAAGAACAGGTCAGCGTTGCACGCCATCGTCACATTGAGGGTGAGCCACTTTTCACAGTTTGTCGACCCAGTTCCTGGCATTTTGAAGAATCATTGGGATTCATGTGCAATTTTCTACCCCTATCATACTTGGGACACAAGCAATAGAGTAGACGGTAAGAAAGCTCAAGGAGTTCAGTGATCATTGCTGAGATCTGCATGTGATATGCATCTTGATGTTTCAACCAGGGCAGTTGACTCAGCCTTCATTTCTTCTGAAGGGGGTAAAACTAGTACCAATTATGAATGGGTAACAATGTTATATAACAATGTTTTATGGAAAGTGCCTTGCAAAAAAAAGTGCTAAATATTAACTGTTAGAAACAGGGTTTCTGGTTGGCTAAGGTATATGTTATGTTATCATAACAAATTTCTTAAACACACAAATACCTGGGGGTGTCAAGGCGCTATACACCCAGGCAGAACCCACCAATCTAGTCAGGGTAAGCTAGATACACAACTAAGATAACCTGTACTCACCCTCTGGTAGCTTGGCACAGAGCAGACAGGCTTATCTAAAAAGGCAATGTGTAAAGAATTTGTGTAGCACACACACACACACAGTAACACAATGAATACACTACAAAAAGACTCCACACAGGTTTACAAAAATAGGTTAGAGTATTATAAACAAAACCAAAACGACAAAAAATACAATATATACTTTTCAAGTTATCACATTAAATGCCAGCGGTAATCAGAGCACGTTTTGCAGTCAAGAAGGTAAATGCCATTCTAGTAGCACGTATGATTGTGTGGTTACTGAGAAGCAAAATTTCCTCGCCGTGGCGGGGCAAAGCAATGCGCAAAATGGCACCAGAGGTTCGTTGTTATACGGGCCCCTCGGGACTGGAGAAATTCAACAAAAGACGAACAGCCCGCGAACGTGCAGGTCGGTGACTGGAACCTTGGGGGTCGGACTCCTCAGTACAGTAGTTTTCAATCAAGTTGTCAGGGGGCCTTGTGAGAGGGGCCCACATCGTATGCTGACCTGGTTCACAATAGCTGTGCGTCGATGGCTGACGAACTTCGCGCCCTTGGACACGGCCCTGGTCACCCGGGCAACGCGTCGCAGTAGAGCCGCACTGGTAGGAACTTCAGCTGCTGGGAGTCCGGCAGTGACTTAGATCGGCAGCTGGAAAAACGTGAGCCTCGTAGACAACGCCGGTTGTAGAAAAGCAGAGTGTGGAGTTCTCGGCAAAGGGGAAGCGCTGATCTTTGTACTAAGATCGAGGCGACGATCGGCTCACAAGCTAATCCGTGTAAAAACCCACTCACCGGACTCCCCAGTTAGTGAGTACTACGACAGTGGAAGGGGTTGAGGTCTTTGATGATCCTGAGACCTTTTGAACAGAGGGCATGCCAGCAAGCCATTGGAGAACACTTGTAGTTCAGCACAAAGATAGCAGGCAGTAGGCCAGCACAGCAATGAAAGTCGCGAAGTGGCAGTCCCTCCTGCAGCTCAGCAAACAGCAGGCCAACACAGCAGAGCAGTTAGAAAAGTGGCAGTTCCTCCTGGTAGTACAACAGTCCTTCTGGCAATGTGCATATGTAGAGCCAGCAGTGTCTGATTACAGGTCAAACCAGCGACCCAGTAGTTATACCCAAAAGTGACCTTTGATGTGGGGTTGACTTCACAAGAACTCTCTGAAGCGGACAGGTCCCCCTTGCAGGCCAGTCCTGTCTACCAGCCTAGTAATGGGGGGTAAATCCGCCATTTGTGGGGGGACAGACACTACCAATGCTAGTGTAAGAGAGGAGTAGTCCTCACAGTAGTGAAATCAAATTTAGCTGTTTGTCACTATCAGGACATGTACAACCTAAAAGTACATATCATTCCTTTTAGTTACACAGCATCCTGCTTGTAGGGCTACATAAAGCCTACATTAGGGGTGACCTATGTGTAATAAAAGGGGAGTTTAAGGCTTGGCAAGTAGTTTTAAATGCCAAGTCAAAGTGGCAGTAAATTGCACATGGAGGCCTGAGACAGGTTTGAAAGGCTATTTCTGTCGGTGGCACAATCAGTGCTGCAACCCACTAGTAGCATTTAACTTACAGGCACTTGGTATGTTGTAGACCACTTAACAAGAGACTTACAAATAAATTAAATATGCCAATCATGTATACACTATTTACACACGTTTAGGGAAGAAGCACTATTTAGCAGTAGTAAAGAAGGTCAGAAAAAGAGGAGGAGGAGGGAAAAAAGGTTGGGGTGACCCCTTCAGACAGGGCCATTTTCCAACAGTAACAGATCATTTTTTTTACTACACTTCATTAAGCATTTGGCATCTGATGTAGTGCCAAGACATGCCTCTGAACAGCTGCCTCCCTGTCTGCTTGCAGTATTTATGAGGACTGTTTTTTATAAATAAGTATGTGACTGGTTTCACTTGTATGTAGGTTGTGTGCATTATCTCCTTCTTGTGTTTGGGTCTGGTGTTGTTATCGCAATGGTTTGCAGGTATTTTGTAAATTCTTTTTCCTTTTCATTTGTTTCTTTTGACATATTTGAATAAATGTTTCCATTGTAGGCATTAGGTAGTTGTCTAGTGAATAGATGTTTTAAGGGACATGGGAAGTGGAATTATATTGAGACTTACCACTGTAATGCGCAGGGGCGGCTCCTCCATTGGAGCGGAGGAGCGTGGCCCCACTTAAGTGCCTCCTAAAGCCCCAGAGATGAAAAATAAAATGGCAAATCATTACCATTTTTTTTTTCTCTGAGAGTCCGGAACCGAGCGTCAGGACGGGGCGAGGCCTGTGAGTGACAGCAGGGAGGAGTGGTGGGTAAAGGACTGCTTTTGCACTGTTTAAAGTGCGCATGTCCCTGTGGCCAGCCGTCTTGTGATGGCCAGCCCCACAATGCGCACTTTAAACCTCTCAACCCAGCTGTCTTAAGATAGCTAGGTTGAGAGCAAAGTGCAGGCATTCAGTTCCCTCGGGGTGGCAGACAGAGGCCGCTCTCACCAATCAGAGCACTGCTCGCATGCTAGTTAACAGCACGTGGGCAGGCCAGGATTATTTGAGGGAGTTTGCTGGGCCTGCACTGCAGTCCCTGCGGAAGAGGTCAGAGTGTGAGGAGGACGTCGTCAGGATCTGGTAAGTGTTTTGCATTTCATTTTCTTTTTTTTAATCCCCCCTTCAGTAGATGCCAGCCGCCACTGGTAATGCGTTCTGGTTGTTCTACTGAGAGATTTTCCCAATGCCAAGCAGCAGAGGTATTCAAACTGTGGCGACCCCCCTTCTTTGGGGAGCCTGAATTGATCTCATGGGGGAGGGGGTAGGCTCTGGCCAAGGAGGGCATTTTGTATGCCCCTGAGGAACACAGGTAAACATCATGCAAACATCATGTGATTTTAGTGAAAGATGGAATAGCTCCTATTTTCACTCATGACCTGGCTGGGAAAATGCATGTAGTCAAACATATTTCATTGCATTTTTAAAAAGCATACAATTCAATTCAATTTCAATCTTTATTTGATTATATATATATCATAATCATAAAAGATAAAAACATGCATAAAAGCCACGTTAAAACTTAAAAAGCCTTATTAAACCTGACACAGTACAGTTCATTCCAAGAAACAATGTGTGAGCATTTAAGGGCCTTATAAAATTTTTATAAGAATTTGCAACCCAGCCTAACCTAGTCAACTAGGCACACATTATTTTATTCCAGTGTAAGGCACCTTTTAAATACTTAATAACGCCAACATCACCTCCTGATCCAATAATAGCTGTAAATATAAAAAAGCAGGGCGAAACGGAGCAAAACCCCTCTCTTTTTAAAGTGGTAATAAATACCTTCTACGTAAGAATTAATAATATTTACAGAATAAAACCAGGTGAATCAAGGTCTGGGGTGAACTGTCATCACAAGGGTAGGTCAAAAGAGCATGGGGATTGAACTGGCCCAGAGGAAAACAGATCCTTGAGCGTATAGAACACAGACTAGTAAGCAAAGATCTGTCCCTTGGATGTTTGACTGCTGTGAGATAAGGTTCAACACCAACAATGGATTTCAGCAGTAAATAGGATCTATTGGAGTTTTTCTACAGCACCCAGACTTCCCTGTCATCTTTAAACTTATTTAAAATTTGTTCCTTAAAGAGACCACTGTCGCCCTTTTTAAGTAGATATGGCCGGTTAAAAAGATCCATGCAGTTTAAAGAACGGGCACCTGATTTTATATAGTTAATCCATGGTATCTTATGGCCATGTGTGCATTCCATGCAATCCTCGATCACGCTCCTGATGAACCCCAGTCTCCTGTTTACCCAAACGGATATCCAGAGTAACAGTGGAGCCAGTTTACCCTGATCCTCCACATAATTCAAACCCAGGTCCTCATGGGTTGCAAACGAGGAGCTGTTTGGGCCCAGCCCCAGAAGGTTTCTGCAGAATCGGTCCTCTTCAAGCTGGATTGTCCTACACATTTGGTACCCCCAAATGGCTGCACTGTATGTCCGGACTGGGAGGCATTTTATTCTGTAGATCTGCAGCAGGGGCAAGATGGGTTTATGACCCACCGACAGTGAAAATCTAAACAAGGCACAGCAGGCTTGTGTGAACTTGGAACAGCGACTGGAAATGCAAGAAAGCCAGTTGTTCTGATGGTCGAATGATACCCCCAAGTAAGGGTTGCCCTTTGATATCAATAGGTCGTGTTCTAGCTTTCTTCCTCCCACAGACCATATAATGGGTCTTTGAGATGTTTGTATCTAGGTCCAGATAATGCATGAACTCTACAAACTTATCAACCAGATGTTTTAACCCGTTTGCCGTTCGGACCATCAGTACGGCATCGTTGGCATATAGCAGGGTAGGCACGCTGACAGACTTTACCCTAGGCAGGTCAAATCCATTCTCACTCAAGTAATTATTCAGGCTATTAATATATAATAAAAACAATATTGGAGCCAACACACATTCCTGCCTAACCCCCGTGGGAGACTAAAAGATTCAGTTGTCTCCCCCTCCGTGCCGTATCTAAGGCGGGCATTTACGTCTGTGTGTAAAGCTCTAAGAAAACTGGGCTGGCAGTCCCATTTCCCCAAGGATATTCCAAAGCTTGGACCTAATCACCCAGTCGAAGGCACTACTGAGGTCCATAAAGGCATGAAAAATAGACCCCTGCTTCGCAACAACATACTTCCCTTTGATAAGGTTACGGTTCAGGCACTGTTCCAGTGTGCCCATCCCTTCCCTGAATGCATATTGGACAGGGCAAATAATATCATTTGCCTAGGCCCAAGCTTCCACTCGCTGAAGGATAATACGCCCAACCACCTTTACCACTGAACATAACAGGGAGATTGGTCTGTAGCAGGTAGGGTCCTGCCTGTTCCCCTTCTTGAACACTGAGACTGTGGTAGCAGATTTCCAAATCAGCGGTAGGCCTAGCTAGGTCACGGCATTAAGGACATTGGTCAGAACTGTAGCCCAGAGATGTGGTTCAGCCTTATAAAGATCCATGGGTATCCCTTCTGGCCCAGGTGCTTTGTTGGACGGGCTACCCATGATAGCCTCATAGACACACTCATACTCAAACCGGATCTCTAGTGGGTACAATTTATCAGCATCATCCCGAAGAATGGGGAGATCTTTGCCCAGAGCGTATACCTTATGGTAATGGGCAACCCAAAGGGCTAGAGAGATAGAAGAGCCTATATCATCTTGCACAGCCACATTGGACTGCCTTCCATTAACCACCACCCAAAAACCATTAGAATCTCTAGCGGAGAAAGTGGACACCAGCCAATTCCAAGATGCTTCCTTGAGTTCAGCCTTTCGCTTCCCTAAGGCTAATTTGTACACCCTCCTGGCATCCTTAGTAATGTACTGGTTATGAGGTTTAGTGTTGAGAGCCTCTCGCAAATGGTTACCCGCCAACCTATAGACTTTATCTAGCCATCCTGGCTTTGCACCCCTGGGTCTGCTCGCCATATCCTTTATGACATTTACAGTAGACTCATTTAGCTGGTTAAATGCATCCACAATTAGGGCAGGTTATGTTTCCAAAGATAGCAGGGTCTCCATATTAATAGCAATATTGAGGCTGACTACAGATTTAATCACTATAGGCATTGGGAGGTTGTGCCACTTTACCCTCAAACCCCCGTCTTTCATAGTTAATTAAACCTGTCAATCCTGGGTCAGGATTTTCAGGAGTACCAACGTTTACTCTGAGTACAGTTTCTATTGGGTTGTGGTCACTAAAATTGGTTTCGTGAACCACCCCTGGGCTGATATAACAATCCAGACACCTCGAACAAAAGATATAATAAATGATGGTCCCTTTACCCCAACCCACAAACGTGGGGAGTTCCCTAGACAAACTAGGGCCCACAGGCATTACATTCATTAAACCAGCTTGCCCAAGGGCCTCCAATAGTTTGTGTCCCCTCAGGTCAGACCCGTGATATCCAGTCGCTAGGTCCTCAAACGCAAAAGGGTTACCACCTATGGATTTTTGCCCTAGCCTAGCATTAAAATCCCCACCTATTATAATATTAAAAAATTGGAAATGGGCATATGATCGGGTCTTTAGGCGTGACACTACTTCAAAAAGCTCATCAATCTGACACCCATGATCACTGGTCGAATTGTAGAAGTTCACTAGAAAAAAATTAAAATCTTTAGAGATGGGCACCAAAAGAATCTGAACTCCTCCATGTTTAAAAGGAATTGGAAATACCCTCAAATTGGCTGAAAATCGGACCAGGATGATTAGTCCCCCTCATGGCATATGTACTGGGGAGGGAATTGCTGCCACACAAAAACTTTCATAACCATCCAGGCCAACCGGATCAACAGCCCAAGTCTCCTGAAGCAAAATAACATCAAAATCAGAAATAAAATTTTGCCATTCAGGGTCCACCTGCTTATCCCTAATCCCTGCTATATTCCAGCTTAAAATTCTTAAAGAGTGCCCTGGAACACTTAGGGGTGTAGACTCAGCAGTCGACTCAGCAGGAAGATTGCTAAAATAACCGATGTCTAGGCGGGGGGGGGGCTAACACTAGATGCGCAAGGAGAAATACCCTGTAGTCAATCATTTTGGTCCAAAGCACAGAGGGGATCGAATCTGTTGCTCACAGAAATAGTTATTTGTTCAGATGAAATAGCAGGTTGCCTAGAAGTATGAAGATTCAAACTAGTCCTTAAAGGGAGATGGGGCTGTAAGGTACGGTAGAAATAGCCAAGTGGAAGAATATTAATCCGTTTTTCCTTATTGTGCAAAGAGCCAGAACTAGATAGTAGATGCTTGGCCAGCACGGGTGACCTACAGTTAATCACAACACAATCCCCCTCTAGTGATTTAGACATAGGACCAACCCACCTTACCCTTCTCACATACAAAATATCATCAGAGTCCTTACAGTCAAAATTTGCATTATTTATCAGCCAATGGCATACTTCGTTTTTGAGTTGGCCGGTAGTTCCTATAGTGTTTGTGCTAATACTTGGGACCCCTGACAAGATAGCTACATAAGGACAACAGTCCGGGGGTATATTTAGGCAAGGGAGCCAAGCATCCGGCTTAGTCTTCCTGCCCACCGGTTCCCCAGGCGCTGGATGGTCCATACAAGACATTCGGGACCTATCCTCTTCTGAAGAATTCCTGGCTGCAGACGAAACTAAAGGAGCCAAGGGCTGAGAAAGCAGCTGGGACAGCTGGGGTGGATTAGGGACACAAATGCTCCCTCCATCTGCGACTTGACCTCTGGACGAAGTAGCCTGCGCATAAGTATTAAGCAGATCAGGCCCCATAGTCCTTCCTCCCAAAGAAGAGATTGAATTCAAGGCATCTTTTAGTGGATCAACCCCAACAGTCAGTTTGATTATAGCTGGCTCCAGGGCAGATAGTCCTACCATCAAGGGGGCTATACTGAGCAGGATTGCGTCCTTAAATTTGCCAATCACATCAGACCAATCCATGGTAGAAAAATTCACTGATTCTGAAGAATCAGCACTAGGCTAGTTCATAGATGAACTGGAAGGTCCTTTCGTGCCCCTTATTTTGGGAGGTTGTTTGGTTTGCGTTTTCCTTTTAGGCCAGGGTGAGCAGTTACTGTTATTAGTGGTTTTGGTGACTGGATTGTCAAGAGACTGAACCTCCGGAGAGACGCAGGGAAGGCTTAGCTTGGTCTGGGGCACTAGGTGTCCTTTGGGGGCAGACTGTGAGGCATGCATGGCCGACCCCCCTAGTGAAAAACCAGATACCCCCCGGCTCCATCGATAACCTGCGTTCGGCCAGGTCAATCTTGGAGGTAATATCCCCCACTGCTCTAACTAGAAAAGAGTCCAGGGTGGTACTGTTTGTAGGTTTACTACTCGACTCATGGGGGCCCAGAGCTTTGCGTTTCACCATTTTGTGCCTAAGAACCTCCTTAGTCTAAAAAGCAAAATGTCAAACCCGGTAACAGGGGCCACCCCACCCAAAAAACAGCTTAAAGGTAGCTTGGAGGTATAAAATATAGTAAGAGAGACTCACCACCGGGCCCCAGAGTTCAAACTGATCCAGCTGCACGAGGCGCCGATGCAGGCAAGAAGAGGAAGTGGAGGAGCCTGGGGGCTGAAGTCCGTGCCCTGGCTCAAGATCAAAGCGAGTATTTAGAGGCCTGCTCCGGCTGCGTAGGCTCGGACCTGGGCCATATGGAGAAGCTGGTGTGACACTACTGATTGATGACGGTGCCCCCAGCCCCAAAGGGATAGTCGCAGAGGCCCAGCAGTGGCCCAGCAGGAGTTCAGGCAGCTCGATGCTGCCGGTCTGTGACACTGTGTCTCTCGTCCCGCAGCTCCCCTGGGATCAGCAGCTTCAGAGCCGTGCGGGACATCCCAGAGCAGGCCGCAATGTTCTGCGGTCTCTCCCTAGCCGCTTGGTGTCTGCTATCCGGGTTCAGGGTCACTCCTTGGACCACACAGTAGGTACAGGCACACCCGTGGTGAGAGTGATGCTCAGAGGCCGCTCAGTGTCCCAGATTGCGTTCAGTAGAAACCATTAGAAACCATCTCTGCATGGTCAACTGTAATTTCCACCAGAGTGTGCATAAATATTTTTCACCTCTTCTCGTGTAGGGACAAGCAAAAAGACTACAGTGTGACTGCCCATTTACTGTGGAGCTGCCACCGGCTTGACTGGGGCTTCTCAGTATTTCTCAAGACCAGCTTCTCTGGGAGGGTGAGTCGCTCCTGGACTTCAGGGGTTTTCACTCCTATGTGTTACCCAGGCTTCACAGCGACAGCCGCTCCTGATCATTACTCAACACCAACTTCTCTGGGTAGGTTCAGCATACCTGAACACAAGTGCAAATGTTTCATTGTTAAATATGTTCAGGGCGGCCAATTTCATATAACTAAGAGAAAATATGTTTGTTATTCTAAGGGGAACCAGTTTTTTTTAACATGTTTCAGCATTAAAGAGGTTGAAGACCACTGCCATCAGAATAAATTAAAGCTCTGTTAGAAATGGGGGTCTCTAGTTGGCAAGGGTTTGCACCATTGTACAAGTAGGGACACTTCCTTCTAGTCAGGATAAGAGAGTTACATTCCTAAAATAACCCCTGCTCACCCCCCCCCCCGGTAGGTTGGCACGAGCAGTCAGGCTTATCTTAGAGGCAGTTTGTAAAGCATTTGCACATAACCAACAGTAACACAGTGAAAGCACTACAAAAGGACACCACACCAGTTTAGAAAAATATCCAATATTTTTGTATACTTAAGACAAGACCAAAACCGATAACAATCCACAATACAGTACTTAGACTTAGAAATCTTCAGTAATCGAAATAGACTTGAAATATAGTTCCTTGAAGTCGATAGCTCCGTCTGGAGCTATCACGGCGTCGTGAACAACAAATCCAAACAGTTCTGGCTGACCGCATCGTCGCAGGCCAGCTACGGTGTCAGGAAGACCCGCAAAACAGTACCTTTAGAAATTCAGGGCATCGGCGACCTCTCATTGAGCTCTGAAAGCACAGTGTCCGCAGGCGTCGGTTCTGGAGGTCAGTGCAGGAGACGTCGGGCCCTTGAAGTCACATGCGTTGCAGATCGAACTCCTCGTGGTTGAAGTCAGGAGCGCCCTCAGGTCGTGGTGCAGGCAGCGGCTCGGTGACGGTCGTCCAGCAGCATTGGTGAGACCAGGGCTGTGGTGCGAAGTGATGCGGTGCTCGTCGCGGTGCTGGCAGGTCACGGTGCATGCAGCGGCATCGTCGTTGCTGAAGCGCTGTCGTCGGCTGACGAACTGGAGTCAATGGTGCCGGCGTCGGTAGGCCAAGACTGCGGTGCGGGATGAGGACGGTGCGTCGTGTAACTTACAAGCGGTGCCCTCGAACCACGATGTGAGCAGCGGCGTGGAGCTTGGCGTGGAGCGGCGTCGTCAGGGATACCAGGGCGATGGCGCGAGGCGGTGCGGAGTGCGGTGCCCACAGGTCGCGGTTCACGCAGCGGCTCGGTGGCGGCATCAGGTGGCATTGTCGGTAAGATCAGGATTGCGGTGCTGCGTAGTGGCGGTGCCCTCTGTGGTGCCTTCAGGACACGGAGTCGGCAGCGGCATCGCAGACGGCGTTCGGGTGCTTTTCTTCTGTTGCAGCACAAAACACACAGTCCCCAGTGCTGATGGCAGAAGAACTTGAAGTCTTTGCTGTTCCTGAGACTTCTTGAAC